>WUQG02037685.1:0-10781 GCA_011317285.2 Androctonus mauritanicus | reverse complement strand
TGAATATAGTTATTTGTTAGAAACTAATAAAAGACCTGAGCTCAGGCAGAACTCTGGATTTGCAGAGTCATGTTAACAGTTAGGTTTAAGCGTTTATTATTGTTATTCCTATTCGATAGAATTAGTGACTTTGCAAGTTGATATGAATTTATTTATTGGATCCAAAGTTAGTTCTGATATTTGAAGTATTTTGATATTAAAATTTTGTTTAAAGCAACTTATATTATGTTTTCTTTCTGCCCTTTGATGAGAAAAGATCAGTCAATTTCAATATGATTTTACTCAGCCATCATCAAGAACACTCATTACAGCAGTAAGAAAAATATTTGTTGTTAGAATTATGCTTAAATTTTTGATTAGGTAGTTGGAAACTTCAGCCAGCTTTGATGACATATTTTTATAAAGATGACCCAGCAGAAATAAATGCCAAAGAAGCTGTGAAACAACATCTTTGGAATATTCACTTTGCTGAATATGGAAGGTTTGTGTATTTACAATTCTTTTGTGATCTTTTTCTTAATATATTTCAGAATATGAATCACATTTCTTTATCCTTCTGTTAGCTTTAACATTTGAAAAATAAATATCATAAATTCATCTATTATTATAATTTTTATCATTCCATAGAGGAATATGTACATATAGAACAAGCAAAACAAGAGAATTAGTATTAAAAGGAATACCAGATAAATTGCGAGGGGAACTTTGGATGCAATACTCTGGTGCTATCAATGAAGTATGATTTTAATTATTTTTGTAAACAAATTAATTAGAATTTTATATTAGAAACTATAAAATGGCATTTACTCAGATGGAAACAAATCCAGGATATTATAAGTGGTTAGTAGATCAATCTCTTGGAAAATCTACTCTTGCTGCTGAAGAAATTGAGAGAGATGTTCATCGTTCTCTTCCTGAACATCCAGCTTTCCAAACTGCTGTTGGAATTGATGCATTGAGACGTGTCCTTACTGCTTATGCATGGAGAAATCCAAATATTGGTTGGATATTTTTTATTAGTTTAAAAATATTTTCTTTTTACAAATAAAAAAAGTAAACAAACAAAATATCTTGAAAATAGGTTACTGTCAGGCAATGAATATTGTAACATCTGTGCTGCTATTATATGCATCTGAAGAAGAATCATTTTGGTTATTAGTAGCCCTCTGTGAAAGATTATTACCTGATTATTATAACACTAAAGTTGTTGGTGCACTTATAGATCAAGGTATATAGTATTTTTTGCTTATAGCTATTTCTATATTTTTCAAAAATTAATTTTTTGAAATTATCTAAAGGTGTTCTTGAAGATCTAACAAAAGATCACTTGCCAGAACTCTATACCAAATTAGAACCTCTTGGTGTATTATCTATGATATCACTCTCCTGGCTCCTAACAATATTCTTAAGGTATATATAGGAAATATATTTGCAATATTATTAAATGCAATAATTAATAATTTAAAACTTTTATAATTTAAATTTTATATTCTTTCTTTAGTGTTATTCCATTTGATGCAGCTGTAAATATTGTAGACTGCTTTTTCTATGATGGAGCAAAGGTAATATTTAATATAGTATTACTATTCTAATTGTAAAAAATTAATTATTCTCATAAATTTGATGAATAGGTAGTTTTCCAAGTTTCTCTGTCTGTTCTTGAAGCAAATCAGGAAACATTAATGAAATGCAAGGATGATGGAGAAGCAATGACAGCTTTGTGTCAGTATTTAGAAAATATTTCAAATGCTACTTCAACTCTTCCTAGCATGGTGCACAGGAATGCATATTTTCCTGCAAATGTTAAGAATTCTACAGTAAGTCTTTTATTTTTTTATTTTTTATGTCATTAAAAAATAATTATAAAATTTTTTTGAATCAGAAAAAGAAAGTTGACATTTCTGAACTTATATATGAATCATATTCAAAGTATGGTTTCATATCTTCAAGTATGATTGAACGCCTAAGATTGAAACATAGATTGAGAGTTGTTCAGGTTTGTATTACATATTATCAATATTTTTTTATTTAAATTATATTGAACATTAATACTTTTTAAACATTTATAAATATTAATTAATATTTTTGATAAACAGAATTTAGAAGAAACTGCAATGAAAAGCACTGTACGAAGTGTTTTGTCTGATAGTTTTATAACTAGTTCTTTTTCTCCTGAAGAACTGCAGGAATTATTTACAGTTATGAAGGTATATTGAGAAAGAATCTTGAATTGAAATTTTTAAAAATGCAATAGAACCTTGATTTTTTTTGTCAAAATCAAGATATGGTAGTTTTCAGATATATAAAGATGATAGAAAAAGTCTTTTTCATATGTTACAAAAAATTATATTTACAATGTAATATATATTTTAATATCCAAAACAAATATTTCTTAACATATTTGAGAACTAAAAATGTTTTCTTGGAAATTTTGAAAATTCTTGCATAAATAATAATTCATAATTTTGTATTATTATTATAGTATATAATAATCATCATATTTGTTTATTTTTATGAAAAAATATTTTTAAAACAATCAGCAAAATAATTTGCTAATAAAATGTCCTAATGTGACAGTAGGGTAGTGACATTAATATTGATAACTAGAAAATTTTTTGCTAAGTTTGTCAATGCTCGTGACAGATTTTTAGTAAATTCATAATTGTATTCTTAATGACTATTTACTAAAAAAAATCATATAGAGACTTCCTTCGATTGAATTCTTATAAAAGTTTCAAAATATAGAAATATATCAAATTTGCATAAATCAGGGAGCTCTATACAAATATAAATCTCTAGTTTATGTAAATCTGAATTATATTAATTCAACTTGAAATAAAAAATTTTGATATGCAGAATATTTTAATAATCATTTTTACTTAAAATTTCAAAGATATTTCATTCCAAAATCAAAATAATTTTGATATCTCATATTACAACATCTACAAGATGGAATAAGTAATCCAAATTCTGTCGAGTGGTTCCATTTAAAATAATGCTTATAGAAACATAATTTAAAAAAATATTTCAGAAACTGAAAACATTTAGGAACCACCATCAAAAGTGGACTTTTTCATGTAATTAATATAAAAAACTGATTTGCGGTAGCTGGATTAATAAATTTTGGATTAAAATTTTTTAATCCTTTTTTTCTGAGTTTTTTTTCCACTTTGTTTTAATATTATACATATCAATAGCACATAGGCATGATTAAATCATAACATCTGTACACATCAAAGGCACAGGGGTTAAATAGGAAGGATTAAATGCATCATGAAGGATTAAACAGATTTAACATTCCAAAAGAAAGGAAAACTTTTTATTGGCATGTAATCTCTTAGGGCAGGGATAGAATCAGCATTCAAAGGTAAAGAATCTGATGAAGTAATAAAGCTTTATTTAAAAACTGCATATATATAGATATAAGGAGTAATACTATTTCTTTAACTTATCTTCTCTCATACAAGTGATATTTTCTTTTTTTAATCATTGATCATTCATTTCGATTGTAGCTCTTTGCTTAATATGCTGTTGTGTCACTTATTGACTAGACCATTTGCTAATATATGTCCATCTTGCCACATCTTTAGAAGTATTTTATAGAGATGCTGGAGCAACTTGAGTTACTGTCAGATGTTCAGGAAGGCACATTTTGGTTCTTGATGGAAAAATTCTTTGACAGGATAAAAGGAGATATTTACCACTATTATAGTCACATCTTTAAGAGCTAATGATTTCACTTGGTATTACTTCAATTGGTTTCTAAAATACACATTCAGGATTGCTAATATATAATAACTTAAAGCACTATTTATGTATTATATCACCTGCATACTTTATTGAATCAATGGACTGAATTGTAACCATTACTAAGCAGACTCTCTTCAAGGTTAGCTATTTGATATTAGAGTCTGAAAAATAATCTTGTATAAAAAATTGCAAGAAAGTTTTTAAGTTGAGATATTTTGCTTTTGTCTGATATAAAATTGCCTTACTGGAAATAATAATTTTATGTATTTTAATATTACTTTCATCTATATATACATAATAATAATAATAATAATATATACATAAACTTAATTTTTTAAGTTTTTAAATTTTAAATGATTAAACTTTAAACATACCTTAAATATTTTTGTGCTGTTCTATTCATTGATAATGAATTGAAGTCTTAAAGCACTTTGTACATCATTCCTTGATTAAATGTCTATTTTGGTTCTTCTAAGAAGATTACTCAATCTAGCATAAATAAATCAATGATGAATATGAAAAGAAAAATAGAAAAAAGTACAAGTAAAAAATTGGTATATAATAGAAAAAATATATTATTTAGCATAGTATGTAATGATAAGGACTATATTGAAGTTAAAAAAGCAAACAAGTGTTTACAAAATACATAATTAATAAAGATGCAAGTAATAAAGAATTATACATAGCCTGTATAATAGAAACTTCTCATTGAAAATAAAAGAGCATAGAGAAGATATAGAATTGAAACCCCCTTAAAACAGTGCTCTCTGACTGAGAATGGTTACATTTGAAGTAAAAATAGAATGGGATGACAGAAGTTGATTAAATTTATTGTGGAACAAGAAAAGGTAAGATAGCAAAAAATAGAGATTTTTAAAAGAAAACTAAAAAAATGGTATTGTGATTGATAAATTAGGTCCATGTATGATAAGCATAATATGAAAATGATGTTATAGTAAATCTTAAGATTTGTAGGATTATAAGGGAGTTACTAGGTTCTATTTGGCTATAGTAATCATCTATGTCAGTGGTTCTGAAACTTATGTAGTCAGAGGACCCCCTCTTGAACAACATTTTTTTTGTGGACTCCATCCCAACCCTAGATATTGTACATCATTCTTGAGACTTAACTTTTAGCTCAATAATCTCATAGGCACTACGTTATAATAAATATTGGTAAAAATGTATCGCTAGTTATTTTAATAAATGATCTTGCGCATTTATAGAGATGAACATTTTTATTAGAATATAAAATAAAAAACATAAAATGAATAAAAATAGTAACATAATAAAATACATAAAAATCACAGAACATAATAATAGTAGGTTCATGTTTTATTTATTGCCTTAAAAATATATTTTTTATTGCTCCGCGCTTCATGCTTTTCATTGTCTTCTTTAACTGTTTGCAACCATTTTTTATAATTTCGCGGACCCCAGGGGTCCGCAGACCATAGTTTAAGAACCGCTGATCTATGTAATAGATATTGATCACTTTTAAAAATTGTATAACATTTGTATAATTATAATAAAGCTTGTAATGTACAAACTTTATTTGTCACAATTACCATGACAAAACATATAACAATGTTTAAAATGGTTTTTCTATGACTAGATATAATGTTTGACGTTCTAATTTTCAGTCTTTTAAAATGTATTATACTGAAGAGGGCTTAAAGAAAGCCAAAAACATTTACCAAGTTGTTTTTATGTTTTATTTTATAGAAAAAATTAGCTTAACATCTATGAATGCTAGTTTGGTGACTCTTATATAAAAATACTAAAGAATAACTATGTTTTAGATAGGTTTCACTATTAAGGAACTTTAAAGAAAATTCTGTATTCGTTTGATTCAATTTTATAAATACTCATTCAAAATATATAAGTTTATAAATATGTTTTAGATCAATTGAGTTTTAATAGTCATAGATGATTCTTTTATATTTTTTATAGAATATATTAGAGAGATTTTTTTTAATTTATAAAAGTAGAAAATTTATAAAAGCAGAATTTTTTAATCTTTTAAAGATTGGAATTTAAAATTTCATTATATAGGATAATGAAACCAATATGCACAATTATTTTCTAAAAAAATCTATTAATTGCATTTAGTTCATAATATCTGCCATTTTGCATAACATCTTAATTTTGCTTGCATTAAAGAACAGTATGCAAACAAAATTAAGATGTTAATGTGCCGAGCTGATATAAATGAGTGTGTGAAATTAATTTATGTAGCACATTTAGCTCCTGGAATTCCTGGTTTGGTTCCTGGAAAGATTTAAAGAAAAACAGTATGAAAGGTTTTAAATGCATTCCACTTTACAGTATTAGTGAATCTTGCTTTTATCATCATCATTCATTTCACATAATTAATATTGATGATAATTCTTATGATGATATAAATTTTTATAAACTTGGAAATATGTTAATTTTTTACGTTAAACTTTTTGTGATTTGAGTTAAACAGAAGAGTAGGAAATAGTCATAATATTTTGATCATCTGGATATCTATAGATGATCATTGAATATTGTGGAAAAATATTTTTATAAATAAAAATATATTTTTCCTTATTATTTGCCAGTTTTGTTTAGGAACCACTCCTAGAAATTTATTTTGAATTCTTTCTCTGGAAATTATTATAAAAGAAATATTAATTGTTTTAGAAATATTTGAAATAATTCTACTTACAGGAAAAATTAGTTGAAATTTTGATATTTTAACTTTTAGCAAAAATCTGAAGGTTAATGGATAATGTATAAGAGTGATAGAAAAAAAAATCTAGGTTCTGTTATAATTAATAATTATTAATTTAAAAAAATTAATTTTAGGAAGAACAGTTAAGTCAGCAATATTGGGGAAGGGGATCTATTGTCACATGTCAGGAAAAGTATGATCCAACTCTTCCATTTTATGAACTTTATCGTTTAGATTTTGAACAGTTTAAACGTTTCTTCAGTCTTCTGTCTCCCTGGGGACATGGTCAAAAATATGAATACTTAGCTTTAAGAATATACAAGGTAATCTTTTTTGCTTCTAACTCTAGAATTTAATGATATATACTTTCATGCACTTTTATTGGCACTTTTTTTAGATAATGGATGAAAATCAAGACAATCTTATAAATTTTCGTGAATTAGTTCAAGCATTTGCATTAATGTGCCGAGCTGATATAAATGAGCGTGTGAAATTAATTTATGTAGCACATTTAGTTCCTGGAATTCAAGATTTTGACATTGTTTCTCCAGGAGGTTCAGGTAAGAATATTATATAAATGTTGAATTTTAAATTCTTAATTTTTGTTTATAGAAAATATAAGTATATTTTAAAATCGAGGTGATCACATCCACTCTGCTTCCTTTCTGTTAAATAACTTTATTAAATTCTTAAAACTTAATTATTAACACTTAGTATAAAAAGAATTTAAAATATCTGTACATTTGTTGAAGTACTATAATGCAAAATAATTAACATATAAAAAATTTGATCTAAAATTTTAAAGAAAAACAGTATGAAAGATTTTAAATGCATTCCACTTTACAGTATTAGTGAATCTTGCTTTTTAATTTATTAACTCTTTAAATAGTTAATAAATTAAAAAGTTAAACTATTATTAATCATATCATAATTCTATATGAAATTAAAGAAATAAATTAACTGATATGCATAAAGTATACTAAACAAGCATATAAAAACCTTTTTATCTTTTAATATTTTTTTAAGAGATTTTATTATTGATGGTTTATATTATATTTTTCAAATATCAAATCAAAATTCATATAATGTGCAGAGTGATTCAAAAAGATTATGACAAAATTTTCAGATTTGTAGAAGATAGAATTCTAAGTAAAAAAGTCTAGTTGCATTTTTTGATTTGAGGCTTCATTTAAATGATATAATGTGTGAAAGTTTTGTGATATCATTTCCATTTTTATACATAAGAGACAAGAAACATTGAAAAAATTAAGTATTGAAATTAAGTTTATTGACTTAAATTAACAAAATTGTAAAATAATGCAACTTTAATTAATAATGTTAAATGAAATGTTTGATGCTTGCAAAAACAACTCTGGATGGACATCTGCATTGCAGAAATGTTCTTCAGTACAAACATTCTGCCACTCTACTATTCCCATTGGTGAGCCCATAAATGAAATGCATATATGGATAAGAATAGTGACCCATAACATTCTCAAAAAAGATTGTAATAAGTAATACAAAACTATCAAACCAGGAAAAGTTGATTAGCAATTTAACATTCGAAAATGAATGCTACATTTGTAAAACAGTTATGATTCATTTAAATAATCGGACACTAATTTAATAAACAATATGTTCTCAATGCTCTAAATTTTTTTAGGATAGTTTTTAAGCAATTAAAATTTATAGATGATTCTAAAAATGTAAATAAATGTATTTTTAAAATATTTTTTTGATTAAACCTGAAATGACATCACAACTTTCATGCATTATATTTTTTAAATGAAGCCTCAAATCAAAAAATGTGATTGGCTTTTTTACTCAGAATTTTATCCTCTACAAGTCTGTAAGTTTTGGAACAACCTTTCTGAATCATCCCATATATAAGCTGATAAGACATTTTTTTTTTTAACTAAAAGACAAGTTTGTTTATGAAAACTTATTTTCTTTAATGTTGATTAAATCTAAATTTGTTAACTTCGACTATTGACAACATACAGAATGGTTCTGCCTTAAATGTGGTGTGTTTTTATTGATTATTATTTTTTAAGAAATTCTTGAAATAAGAAAAACAAAAAGTTTAATATTCAAAGAATTAATTAAATGTTCATAAATATTGTTTTTAATCGGTTTTAGAATTTAGAAATGTTTCACTCCTTCATAATGGCTTTTCTGCATATAAATATTTACTTCAAGAAAACTATTTTGATGGCAAACCACATATCTTCTTGATTCAAAACTTGTCAAAAATAAATCTTTGTTTAATGACTTTAGAATTAAACTAAACTGGTAATAGTAAATAAATTTCTCATAGAAAAGAAATATAAAAAATGAAAAAAAATTATGAAAAATTATGAAAAATACTTTTTCAGCTATGCAAAAAATCTATGCAAAGTTTTCTCTGATATTTTGGAAATTAAACTCAGTTATAGCATAAATAAAAACATTATGAAAATTTGTAGCATTCCACTTTTAATTTGAAGTAGAATAAGTGTTATTCTGTTGTATTCAAGATTAGTGATTAATGTTCTTTATTGTTTTTCTAAATTTGCATCTATTTTTTGATAAATAAACTTATTTTATTAAGATATAAATAGTCCTCATACTTACAATTCATACTTATGACAGTGATATAATCAGTAATTTCTATCATTGGTCAATGAAATTCAATAGGTTCAACTTCCAAGCCCAATGCTCTAATAAATGGAAAGTATCTTTTTTTATGTGTCTAGTTCATATAGTTTTGTGTTCTTTATGTTTAAGATACTATATAAACTCCTAGTAAAATTTAATTATGAAAAATCCACAAGTTTTGGATATTTTCAATTTCTGACAAAATTCAGTTTACGACAGTGGGGCTCAAATTGATTGATTTATTTATTTATTTATTTATTTCATTACAGCAACCAAATATTGCATTTAGCAAACACTGATTGTAAATCAAACACGACAACAAGGAAAAAAGTTGAGGATTACCTGTTTTATTAATATATTATTTTTGCAATTAAAAAGTTGTTACTTAGTTATTTTTTCCTAATTTATAATTTAAATTTCTAATTAATTTTTTGCAATTGTGATTTAAAAATTGTCAAAAAGATAGTTTTCATTTAATATTATTAATAATGTGATTTTCAGAAACAATATATAAAAAAGTGAGACTTGTTTACAGGAATTTTTTTTAGTAATATTGTAAATTTAGTTCTTTTTTTATCATTAATGATCATTAGTTGAACATCAAAACATATTATTTAAAGAATGTAAAAACAGTGTAGATAACTTTCTAAGCTGAAAACTATAATTGATTAAAATTATAAATTCTTATAAAATATCTTAAACATCTAATTGTAGTAAAAATTTTAAACAGTACATTGAAATATTTCCAGTAAAACCAATTGAAAAATAAACTAAATCTATTAACAAAATAGATGCAATGATTTTTCCTGTAATTTTAATTCTAAGATTATAAATATTTAGAATTTCTATGACGATGAATTTTATAAATTATTTTCTCACTTCTTTGTCTATGTTTAATTATTAATTTTTTCCATTTTACAATGAAAATTTGAAAATTATCATCATAGAACTACCATAATTTTTGTGACTTTTACTGCATTTTTTATGTTGGAATTAATTAATATTTATATTGTTTTTATAACAAATTTATTTCTGACTTTATTACCAAATTATTAAATTAACTTGATAGTAGTATAATATAAAAATATTAAATATTGCAGTAGAAACACATTAAATACAATATGTTATAAAATTCTGCAATCATAGATTTATTCTAGCAAATATTCAAACTGAAAATTTTTCTAGATATTAACTTGATGTTTTGTACTTTCAAAAAATCATATGCAGTATACAGTACTATTATTAACACTTATCTTCAATATATTCTTTTAGTTCTTCAATTTTTATGTTGGTTTATACACAACAGATTTTAATAATGTTCTATATCTTAAGCTTTCTGTGCTTAAAAGAATATATTAAGGATTTTCTGAATAGTATTTTAAATTGTTTACAAGTAGTAAATTGCCAAATCTTCAAAGTAACAGAAACATATATTATAGAAAGAAATAAGAATTTTAGCTGTATATTATAGATATTATAATATATTCGTTTTTTCCTTTTATCAAGCCTACTAATATAAGTGCATAGAACAAGAAATATATTTATTATAATTCATCTAGTAATTATTATTATTATTATTATTTTATCATTTCTTGATCCATTTTTAGGTATTAATTAAAAATAAATAATTTTTATACTTACAAGGGGAGGACACAGCTGACCCCCACCGATTTTGATCCGTTTGCGTATGGTGAAA
>WUQG02037674.1:0-10782 GCA_011317285.2 Androctonus mauritanicus | reverse complement strand
TTTAAAGGGTTCTAATTCGAAAACGGTGCCATTTAGACCATATGTTCATTAGATATTTTCGACTTGTTTCGAGGCCATCTATCAGTATACAAAATTTTACGAAGAAGTTTTTCTCCACCCTGTATATATAAAAAATATACTCTTTATAAGTAACCAAATATTGGTAAATCCACATAAATTATGTTATTGTACTGTTAATTGTCCTTAATAGGTTAAATAATTCTAAAATGAAAAATATGTTGACCGAAAGTAGACTTAATCAGTTAAATTTTGATTTTGGATATTAATTTAATTAGCAACTAAATTTCATTTAGTAATAATAATATTTTAATTAAATACACTAATAAATGATTAAACGAAATAGTGAAAGACGCATCAGTATAAAAATTTGTTATAATCTGAATATTATTTGATTGATTGGACCAATCAGATGACATTTCTGACAGTATGTCAAATGCTCAGTTTCATGCAGTAAAAGGTAAAGAGATTGAACAATTTCTCTAGGATAAAACTCATTTTCATCAACATTTCGATAGAATCTGTTGAAAAATCTCTAAATATGCCGTTTAGTAAGATGCAGTGTACATTTTCAGTTTGCAAACATTCACACATCAGCAAAATGAAGTGAGCCTGCAGAAAGTGGATACCAGCTAACAGCGTTATCAAAACTGAAATAAGCAGAACACTCGATAACTGTCATACAATTTCAACTAAGCCAGTGTTTTCCAAACTGTGGGGCGCGAATCTATTCAAGGAAACGCTCAAGAATTAAAAAAAAACATCATTTTGAAGACAAACAAGCAAAAAATAAATTTAAATTTGTTTCGAAAAAAATGAATTATCAAACGATTTACAAATACAGCACATATATCCATGTATCTAGAAACTTTCTGCTGTAGCTATTTTAAAGACAAAATAACGATTTGGTTTAGTGATTGATAAAGAATTGAGAGTAGCGATATCTTCCATGACATCCGATTTGAGAGAATTTGTGCTGAAAAACGAGCCCACCCATCGCATTAAATACTGTATTGTATTAAATATGTATTCTATTTTTCGTTTTTTTTTGTTTGTTTAATTGTATTAAAAATTATTACATCAAAATAAATATATATTTTTTATCTATCAGAACTTTATTTATACAAAATATGGTATATTGTTTTGTAGTATTAAATTGTAAGTAGAAAGTATTGATAAAATTAGACTGCTATGAAAATGAGGGTGCTTACCAATTTTTTTAGGAAAAAAAGGGGAGCGCAGACACACAAAGTTTGGTAAACACTGAACTAAGCTAACAGTAAGATACAAAAAAGCTAGAAAATAATCATTTTAACATTGAAATCAAGTTTTCAACTGAGTAAAGAATGGCAAGGTTAATATTCTTTAATCGAAAGTTGTTGACTGTTGACCACTTCAATTAGTAGTCAATACTACAAACTTGATGTTAAAAAATAAACCTATAACGTTAACAAATATGATGCAAATCACGTCAAGTTTGGTTTATTCTGCTGTCAATCTTCGAAATTACAAGTGACAACTGTCTCGGTTAATCACCAAAATTCGCGTTAAAATGTTAATTATCTTTAATGCAAAATATCCGCCTCAAATTCCAACACTTTATTACAATTTCCGGCAAAAACCAATATTATCGAGTGCAGATTGATAATTTTTAGTGCGACATTTTATCTTTATTTTAACATACTTTATATTTAAAATTTAAATTATGTGTTTATCAAAGAAAAATTGCGATAAACTGAAAACTGAGACATGGTTAAATATTTTCAATTCAATTTATTGAATATTTTTATGTGTGAGACTAAGTAGTTTGCCTTTGAAAAGCACGGGTAAAAATTAGGAAATATATTTTTTACTATAAAATAATGAGGATGGGAATAAATTGCAAAAAGAATCACAATAATTTTGAGGAAAGATAGTTAATCAATGCTTATAATGTTCTGTTTAACCAAAAATAAGCGATTTTCTTATGTATAGGTTACAGCATGATATTTATATGAAAAAATAAAAAAGAGAGCTAACTTAATAAGAACAATTTGGTGAGAATAAAAAACAGATTTTAAATTTGGCCTGACTGATTTAGATTTTACATTAAGAAGTCATATTATAGACATATTTTTATTCTTTCACGTCAGAGTGATAGTTAATTTTAACAAGAAGAAATAAAATTAGATAATATGATATTCTTATTGCATTGTTGTGATCCGATCAAATAAGTGATCGGATCACAACAATGCAATAAGTATGTTATTTGACCAAATCAATTTATTAACAATATCAATTTACTTATCAGTTTATTAAAAATCTATTTACTGAATACATATAGTCCTCAACTTACGACGGATTTTCGTTCCAACATCTCCGTCGTAAGTCAATTCTGACGTAAGTTGAGGTCTTTCTTAATTCTTGATTTGTCTGATTTCTGTTTTAATATTTCCATAAATTAGATTTCTATTTAACTTAAAATGGTTAAAAATGTATAAATTTACATAAACATTTATAAATTATTTATTAGCACGTATAAATTAAATATATTAATTTTTATATCTTAATTTTGTAAGTAAGAATTTCAAAAACTTTTTCCATCATTAATATTATTTCTCTTACTGGACATGACAGAATTATGAAAAAAATTGATACAAAAATTGCGAAGAGAGAAATACTGATTAGCCAGTAACGTGTCTGTGATAAGTTAGAAGTGAGTGAATCACACTAGCAACTACTGCGTATTGTTAAAAGGCTTCTTTACTTGCTGACCAATGGTGACTCAGCGATGCATATATAGAAACAATGTGATATTATGCAAGCGAAGTTAAATTAGAGAATTTTTAGCAATAATTTTTGGTCATCGTAAGTTCGGATCGTAATATGAATGAATTGTCGTAATTGCGAATCGTCGTAAGTCGAGGACTACCTGTAATATAAAAGCTAAAATAGTTTATTGATATAAGAAATGATCGAAGTATTTGATCTATTCTTATCTCAATAAAATCAGAAAGTTGTTTGTATCCGCAATATTTTCAAAATTTTTGAGTTTTTGATAGAAATATATTTTTTAAAACATCATAAAAGAAATACTTTGACATGAGAGCCAACAAAGAAAGAAGGAGAACATTGCAAGTTGCCAAAAAATATACCGAAGGTGTCTCTCCATCTAGTTGTTTTCACTCCATCAAGCGTTGTCCTTTCTTAAAATGTTGAATTCGTTTTAACTTGACATTTTCAGAATTGTAAAAAGCTCAGCTTTTTTGACTTGTTTTTATTTTTCTACTTTGTTGTACAGTCTTATCTTCTTTTCTCGTTTTTTAAATCGAATGTTTATAAGATGAAAACAATAGAGTATATTCAGAAAAACATTTTAATATTGTATGAAAATATTATGGAATAAAAGATAAGAGCTTATCTTATATTCCGAGAACTCAAAACGATTTCATATTAAATTTCCATGTAATATATGGCTACCTATAAAAAAATAAATCTATAATTTATATACGTAGAAATAGTTTTTTTTGACCTTATCAATTATTCAATTCTTTATATTGAGAAGGAACCAATGTTCGCTGTATAAACTAAAAATTGGATCATACTTTTCCATAAATTATTCTAAAAAGTTTAAAAAATTAATGGTTATAAATTTCATAAACTTTATTATTATCTACGTTAAGAATATTATAATTTTTATCAAGTTTTGACAATTGTGGAGAATAATTTTTTCTTTCTAATTGTAGAAGACAGAACGTATCTATCATCCTTTTGAGTAGTAAAGATATTGGAGGATTTAGCTGCCATTTTTTCATTTTCTTTTTTCTTTTGCTTCGGATATCGCCATATTTTTACCGCTTCCAGCCATTCCTTAGTCTGCAGAATTGAATTCGTTTATCAGATTGTTCATTATTCTAAATCTTAATAAGCTAGAATGACAGCAGTTGACATAGTGAAAAATAAATTGTTTCATTAATTACAGATTGTTATACAAGTTCATATAATATTGGTTCAAATAGATTACTGATAACAAGAAGGCATCTCAGAACACTTCATCTTAAAAAATATATTAAAGAAAATAAAATGACAAATATTGAATAACCATAACAATAAAATGACTAATTTTTTATTTATTTGAAGAATTAAAGAGTTCTGCGGATTATGAGAGTAAGCTACTTCAATCCTTCAAGTAGAAATGCTTTAAAACTGTTCTTGTGGTCAAGAAAACTATAATAAAATTCATATTATATTATTTGCAAAACACTTTATAAGAAAATAAAAATCCCTTATTTATATATATATCATCATATAAAACATATAGAAATGCTGTATAGTTAATTATATAGAATTGTAGTCTTCACATTAATTATTCAGTATTAATTATATCATAAACGCTTTAATATAATCTATTAACAAACTCATTAATATGTTAATTTGTGATAATTATGAATTGCAAGGAAATCAGAAAAATATTCGAAATAATATCACAGAAATTCGACTCTTTTTCAATTATAGGCTAAATAGATATTTAAAGAAAATTTTTAACTATTTTTCTCCTACTTAAAACTATAATATTTTTAACCTATAACATCACCTAGAAGTGATGGTCAAAGACAAAAAATCTTGGACACTCGCCACAACTTTCTAACATCCATCCAGCTGGCTAAACGACATCTGAAACTACTGGACTCGAAACACGATAAAGGAACAAAAAAAAAAAGAAAAAAAATCGAACTCTTCACCTCAAGAGTTAAAAGAGGAATTTTTGGTATCTTGGCTTCTTTCTAAAATGGAACTCTTAATTAAACAAGATGAGAAGAGACAGAAGTCCAGTCACATGACAGACGATAGCCACTCGAGTGATCAATAATTGCGGCAATACTTGCAGCTGACAGATGGGAGTGACCACATTTCGATCTGAAGAAATTTACGTCAGATCCGTTCCACATAATCAATACTAATAGATCTTCCAAGAATTATTATTATTATTATATTTATAAAAATAGGAAAATTTGAAATTTAGAAATATTTGAATAAATTTAAAAAATAACAAGAAAAATAATGAAAAAGATTTATTCGATATTATCTTTCGAATAAATCAATAAGAAAAACGTATGGTCAATAAATTTAGTTTTTATTTTATTTGTTTATACAGCATATAATATTGAATATATCGAAATACAATTTGTATAGTATTTTATGTTAAATATAGAATTTTAATAAGTTGTGGGAGACAATTTGAATTCATAGAAAGTTGTAAACTCCATAAATGGATTTGTCTATCAATAATCAAAAAACGGTTTATCTAAAATTTCAATATGAATATATTAAAATGCTATTATTTAATGCTTTTTATTTTATATATAAATTTTGCATCTGGCTTTATTTGAACAAAATCTTACTGGTGCTTTTTAATTTTAATTTTTATTCTACTTTTCACATAATTTGTAATAGAGTTTATCGATGCTTTTTTCTTCTTCTATTTTATCTTTCGCGTTCGATAATAAAATTTTCTTTTTACAGATATAATTTAAATTTCAGATATTTATAAGTATATACAATAATTCTTTTGTCATATATGAATAAAATTTATTTTATCACGGTCAATAAATAAGTTTTACAAGTTTAAGTAGACGGAAATTTTTGCGATAATAGATTCACGATTCAACAATGATGTAATGAAAATTAAATTAATTAAATAAAATTAATAATAAGTACTAGGATAATAGAGCGTGCTTAAGGAGAATTGTCAAGTTTTCGCACCTCTTTCACTTTTACTCTTTCATCGATACAATCAAATTATCATTCATCAAGGTATTGTTTTGCTTCTATTTAAAATGTGATGTTTCTCCCTTCGGACTTTATCATTAAGTGCAAACTTTTAATTAGTCTTTAGTTAAGGAAAACACTTAATTGATTTCACTAGCGAATAAGTTAAACTCCAACACAAACTTTAACAAGGTGCGTTATATACTCTTTTATATATAAATAGTCGATGTTGATCTTAACAAGAATTTTTGAACTACTTTAATGATGTTTTCGAGTCAAAGCGGATAAAGTTTTCAATTAATAATTGGTTAAGCTTGGAAAATATTTATTAAGACACGTACGAAATGATTAATATCTCTTTCTATTATTTCGAAGGAATTAATATTAGTGATCCTCAGATTCTGTGGATAGTTTCCATATTTTAAATAATCGATTTTTTTCATTCCATCTCTTTGTATCTGTCCGAAACTTTGGATTTATCATGATTTTTGTGTTTTCTCAGTTTTGTCATTTGTTTTTTTGTTGCAAGGTTTTGAATTTATCATTTTTTTTTTGTATTACTGAATCTTTCCATTTTCTTTTTTTATTATTATTTCTGTATACCAAATAACATCTAAGCTACGTAACGAAATTTATCATTTTTGATGCATGGAATCTTCAGATTTTCTTGTTATATCAAATACTATCTGAAAATTTATTACATTAATTTTTTAAGGTGTTTTTGTAATTAATTGATTACAAAAACGCCTTAAAAAATTATGTTTTCACATCATCATAGGCTATGTTCAAATTCTACTGTATTCTATGGAAAGAAAATTTGAATTTGAATGTTATATACAGCTTAAAAATGGATTGACATATCCTTTTGGCGATGTTCGGTTTTTTCTTAATTTATGAATTATGGGTTGTATTTATGGGTGTTCATCAATGAAAAACAAACAGAATAATGATTTTTCTTATTAAAATTTTTTCCGCTTAATAATTTCCATGAACAAAATTACAGAAAAACAAATGATAAACGTAAGTATTCCTGATATTATTGCTTAAATGAATCTCGAAGGAAATAATTACCATTTATATAATTCGCCAAATCGATTATTAATGTTCTGTGCTAGTAAAGTACTTGGTTTGTTTCCAAAAGAGAGGGAAAAATGACTACAGTAGAGCGCTGATTATCGAAACTATTCAATTATCCGAACCATTGCTGCCAAAAAAAAAAAAAAAAATAATAAATATTTACGCTTTTAGTGCACTAGTTGTGCTGAAGTATTATTCGGTTTTCAATTATTTATTCGAAGATATATGCAGTATAATATAGAAATAGTTTTTTATTTTGTCATTATAAGAGTTACAAACACCATGTTGTACTTTACTACTATATAGATGGTTTGGTTACTATTTATAAACCATTTTTTAAATTAATTATCATTTTATAATACTTCACATTTTGAAATGTCGTAATAAAATTTTACGTACAATAAATTAACTATAGAACTAATTACATTGTTTTATATAAAAAAAATACATGTTCTCATGCGTTTTTGATTATCCGAACTGTTTGATTAATCAAACCATCCTGGTCCCAATTAGTTCGGATAATCGACTCTCTACTGTATAATGGAACCAAATTTAATTATTCATGTACTTTTTTAGAAAATTTAAAAAATAATAAAGAAATTAATTCCGAAAAATCTACTTTTATATTAATTATGCTCAATGAGAACAATTTAATTTTCCCAAATGAAAAATTGAGAATTTTAATCTAATTTTTAAGCAAATATAATACAAAAAAATAAGAAAATACATTGAAAATATTTGAGATGTTATGTATTTATAAATGATAAATATATACCGTCTCAACTATTTGTGGAATGTTATTTCTTATAATATATAAATAAAAACAAATATATATATATATATATGTTTTTTTTATGTATAAATTCATAACATATAAAATTCTAACAGCAAAGGTGTTGATTTTCAGAATCACAAGTTTAAAAATACATAAGGCTATATATATTCTTTCTCTATTCTTAAGAGAAAAGAACTTAAGAGGATATTTTTTGTAGATAAGAATTCTAGTACTGTATATTGTACAGAGATAATGATTTTTTGATGAAAATCATAGATAACCGACAAAAGAATACTTTCGGATTCTGAAAACGTTTACGTGTTCTTTTGAAAGGAAAGACAAATAAAAAGAATCTAAAAAAAATCCTCCGTGCATTTTTTGATATGAGTTTGACAGTTGCCTTTATGATACAACTAATGCTGTTTTTCCTCTACATAATGGTTTCATTCCATTTATAAAGGAAAAGTTTAAAAACGAAGTATTAATAAATAAGAAGAGCGAATAATTTCTTTCATTTTAGGTCAAGATTCTTTTAAATGTACAAATTTAAATATTAAATATATATATATATATAAATGTTCTTATCGGATACTCTTAAAAACGAATTAATTAATTTTAAAAATAAATTGAATAGATAAAGTAGAGAGTTCTTATATTCTTTTGAAAAATAGTCATCTTTGATAAACTAAAACGGCATTTTGATTTAAATATTTAAAAATTTTTTCAGGAATAAAGTATTTCTGTAGATATAATATTTTCACTTCACATTAATACTGCAACTAGGAAAAAAAAAAAAAAAGAACTTGGAGCCCTCTGAAGAGGAAAGTTAAATTGCCAACAGAAAAATGTAGAAATCACTTACTATATTTTTTTGAATTGCTGCAATTTTTGGTTTAGAGATATAACTATAGTATATTCCCGAGTGAAATAGTTTGAGAACTCCGCTTGATAGGAGTCAAAATAGAGTAATTTCTGGTCTATTCCAGTGAGAATATGAAGAGAATTTTTTTTTATATTTTTATAGTTTTATATATTTTTATGTTTTATGCAGCATACAGTTCGATCTGAAGTCTCCCTTTTGTATTTACATCGATTAACGCAAAAAAGACAATAATGTAATTTCCGGTAGAATGAAGAGAAGGAATGTAGAAAGATCTGTTTTTATCTATAGAAAGAACCATCTTTCTTCCTAACTTCATTACTCTGTTTGACTTTGTTCTGGGTGATGATATCTTATTCATGAAAATACAAGTTCAAACAGTTGCATTTCATTTCAAATTTTTAATTTTTTTTTTGTAATAACGTTGGTATGATTCATAAAATTTCTGCAGTTAAGCAGATGACTCTCATAACTTGTTGATGTTGCGACGCATAATTAAATTTTAGAAAGTAATTGCTTTGGCGATGAATATTCAAGCTTCCCTCCTTTAATATAATATTGTTTCCGTTATCGTCTTTAACTGAGGATCTGATACTGTTTAATGCGATAATTTAAATCACTTGAATATTATTCTAATTTCAGAAAATTAACTACACGTGAACACGTAGTTTGAAATCCTCAATATAATATTTATCACAAATTTTAAACTCTTGAAGCCGTTTTTCTATTGACCCATTGAAAATTCAATCAACCGATGTTTCAAGAAACTTACCAATTGCCTGAAGCATAAATAATTCAAGATTGTTTCCTTCACCTCTGAGAGAAATTACCGCATTATGTAAGCCAATTAGCCTTTTTTAAATGTCAGTGAATAGCTTCCAGGTGTTAGAATAGCTTCATTTACTCCAGAACGAAGGGAAATATCGTGGATGTCCCAGAGTGAAAACCACAAATTAGATTGACTTTTATACATCAAGTCGTTACTGTAAAGCGAACGGACACGAATAGAAAACAAAAAAGAAAATTTTGTAATTTTTAGACAAACTGCATAGTTATGAGAAAACTATTCCAAAGCATCAAAATATATAGTTTTGAAATTTGAAAGTATATACAATGAATGAAAGGAAATTATAACTTGTAATTTGCACTGTCGTAGTTCTTACGAGTTGGTTATTTAACATTTTGCATAATTAACAACTGCAACATGTTAAGTAAAACAAATTTAGGACATTTTTAATTTATTAAATTATGTCTTAATCGCCTGTGCTCGGGTGTATTGACAATAATGACAAAAATGATTCGAGTTATCTTGATTCAAATGAAAATTTATTGCAATAAAAGAATCGCTCGGAAGTAATCTAACTGATGATGGAACCCACAAACACATTTAATACTGAGAAATGATGACTAAAATGGGTCCTATAAGTGTTTTACACAATATGTCTGTAACCTTGCAGCAGCTAGTGACGAAAATATATTTCGGCGCGCACTTATCTCTCACAATCATGCTCTTGGAATAAATGGATTGGAAATCTCGATACTGCTCCTCAGGAGACAGGCAAATAGATGAAGGCAATTCTGTTTGTATCTAAGTTGGTAATGGTTTGTTTCGCCAAACTCGGGTCAAATTTTCTTTGGGAATTTCATTCTAATACTGCCTCCTACCTGCGGGAGTTATTTACACTAAGAAACTCGAGTAGGAAAGAAAATGCGAAGAGATATCTCTTCCACACGATGATAAGATTACCATAAATATGCACACTCGCAGTAAACTGAACTGTATTTGGCTCTTGGATTTTTCTAACTTTTTGTAAGAATTTTTCAACTTAAGATTTTTGAAATTCAACTAGGTTATCATTTCTTGAGAACAGCTAAAGTTTACTTACCCGTAAAAGAGTACATAAATATGAAATGGAGTTTTAAATTATATAATAAACCATTTGATTTTTTTTTTATTTTTAAAAGTATTATTATTTATGGCTATCACACATTTTCTATATTCGATTTTCTGTCTATAAATATTTAACGAAGTCAACGAGTTTTTCGTGTCGTCGAAAACATAATTTGTATTTATTGGCAAAAATTTATTTCTAGATGAGAAAAAATAATTTTATTAATAAAAAAATAAAAATAGAATTTCAATTTAGTGGATGCATTTTGTCTTCTTTCAATTCCATTCAAATAAATGTTGAAGAATATTGCCTTTCCTTCTGGCAAACAAGACGTTGTCTGCCATTCCTTTCTCTCGTTTAATCCAAGAATAGGAAATCTCTAGATGATCAAA
>WUQG02037663.1:0-10782 GCA_011317285.2 Androctonus mauritanicus | reverse complement strand
TTACATCTTTGGTCAGACATGAGTTCAAAGATTTGTTTCAGTTTGATAAATTTATTTAAAAATGGAGGATTTTTTTTAAGTTTTTGACGAAGTTCTCCTGGATAATCGAGAGTCTACTGTATTTGGCAATCTAATCTCTTATATAGATCACGTCCCCCCAATTTGATATCCGATTATGCACAATTATGCAGTTAAATGCGCTCACTCATTTCGGAGGACCCACTCTACCAGCCCTAAAAACTTTATTTGTGTATTTAAAAATTTATTTATCACTTTTACTTATTTTAATATAACTAATGAAACAAATATATTGGAATAAAATATTCATTTCTCTATTTTGGAAAACCAAAGTTAAAAAAAACAACAGACTGATTACAAACTCATAAGTTACAGGAAATGCTCGTTGATTAAAAAAAGTTAATATGAAATTTTGCATTGTTTGGAGCTTGCAATATTTTCATAGTCAGATTGACTATGAAAAAGTGGCCAATGGTAGACAATCATCCAAATGATCATTTGTAATTTGGTTTCTTGATTTTTTATGACATTCATATTTGAAAAAGCAGATTTTGACAAGTATGTTGATCTGAAACATGACAGAATTTTTTGCACAATATCAGTTAATATTGTAAACTTTTCATGTGTACACTTCTAAATGATAAGAAAATTATTGATTTGACAATTTTAATGAAAAATAAATAAACAATAGTAATATATTTAAAGAGAATTAAAAAATAATATAAAGTAATGATAAATTATTATGATTTCAGTTTTAATTAAATTTGTAAGGAGGAATAAACAACAGATCAACCAAAACTCGTTTCATAATCGATGGGTTGAATGCTGCTGGTCTTGATAGTCAAATATAGTGACGTGTAAAAATAAGCAGTCATATAGGCTAAAAAGCTCATATATATCTATATAAGATTAGGAAATATAAGACCCGTTTAGAAGATAAACCATTGATCATGTATTGAAAAGCTATTTTAATAAAAACTATCAGAAATTGAAAAATTAAATACGATTATTTTTTGAATATTATTGAAATGTGATCTATTTTTTCAACATAACTGACATATTAAATAAAAAATAAATATAAAACAACCTAATATTATTTGTTTTCATTTTGCACTTGCCTCATTTTGTTTTTTATCCTTATTAAAAACAGGTATTTTTTTTAACTAAACATTTTTAGAATCTAGATTCTGGAGAATTTCCAAAAGGAAATCCCAAATCTCGAGAAATAAATTAATTACTAATTCGGGAATTCTCAAATCTCAAGAGAGCAAAAAGTTTAGGAAAACACAATCACGAGTCATGTAGGTGTCACTATCAATGAATCTGTTGTGCCATCATATGCTCACTAATATTTATGGGATCCATTTGGCAATTCATCATTTCTAAAGACATCAATCAGACAAAAAGAGATCAGCAATTTAATACTTGGTCATATCTGGTCCTCAATTATTGCTCAGAAATATAATATTCATTATATATGATCTTACAGATGGCCTAACAACTACTTTTACAATAAGTAAATTAGAGATTATATGTACAGCTAGCAAAACAGAAACAGCATCATTCAATACCTTTTTATACTTTTTCCATCAAACTGCCTCTCCAGCATGTTCATATTGTAACTCAATGAAATCAACATTCTACTTCTGGATTCAGTGCTCTCATTATTATTCAAAATACAATTCCTAAGTAGGGAAATCAGACTTAATGTTTCACAATGTTAATCACTCTGACATCAATCTAATAGTTATCTCACTTCATTATCATATCAGAGCATATCAATGCACTTGAGAAATGAATATTTGAACTAACAGAATCTGAACAATTTATAAATCATATCCAGAGGACAATGCATAGGCAAAACCTCCAATAGGAGAAGAAAAATATAGCTCATCTAAAAAAAATTATCAAATACAGATAGTTCTTGGTTTTAGTGGCTGAATTTGAAAGTTTTTTTCAAATATGAATTATCAAAAACATTGAAAACATAATATAATAGGCAATATTGAAAATATCAATATTAATTATAAATATCAATATAATGCACATTCATAAATAAGTATTTCAAATCAATATGCATCTATCTAATACAATATAACTGAATTTGTAGCAGAAACTTCATCTGTTATGAAATCAGAAAAATCAAAATGGCGGCATGAGAAGAAGAAATAATGAATCTTTTAGCTGTTATGTTCTTACCATCACATTATGTAAGTAACATTTCCAGATTGTGCCTAATAGAGTAATTCATCCATATAAAAACTCATCTATTTGTCTGCCAATAATAATGAAAAAATAAAAATTTTTTTAACATTTATATGATGAATAATTTAATTATTATAATACCTTGATTTTAAAGGCTATGTTTTCATTTCTTCAGATAACTAGATCATTGTTTTTATCATAAACTATTATGTTGATATTTATTTAATTTATGGACAAATTTCCTCGTTGAAAACAACCTGTTTTTAATATTATGTCTATGGGAAATTGATTCTTATTTTGTGTGTTCTTACTTAATGAGTTCATTCCAGGAATGAATTAATTCATAAAGACAAGACCTACCGTACCTTTACATGTATCACAGACAAAGACACTGACAAAACAAATTATATGACACTAATTTCTATTTATACCAGATCTGATAGGCAGTAAAACTGAATTCTTTTTGGTAACTCAGTGTGCACTTTTGGAAAATAAATCATATTGTTGCTGAAGTTTTGCTAAAGAAAGCTTTTATAAGAAATTCTTAAAATACATAAATTTATTAAATTTATTTTCATTTAGATTGTTCCTTTGTGATGTTTTGGTAGTTGATACAGCTTGTTTTGTGAAAACTGAACAGTTCAATAAATTGTTATGTAATAAATTTTTAGGTAAATTTGTCAGGATGCATATTGCTGAGTCTTTAAATGAAGTTAATTTATGATTTCATAATATACAGGGTGTCTTACAAATAACCGAACATAGAAAAAAGTTAAAAGTCCAAAAGATTGCTATTTGCGCAAGTCCATTACGTAGCACGGATGAAACGATGCTCTAATATAGGGAGGGAAACAAGTGATGCGTTCTATGTAAATGCGAATAAACGCATGAAACATCGTTAGCATCAATATCAATTATTTGAAGGAAAATCACATCTATTACG
Source organism: Androctonus mauritanicus (assembly GCA_011317285.2). Lineage (NCBI taxonomy): Eukaryota > Metazoa > Arthropoda > Arachnida > Scorpiones > Buthidae > Androctonus > Androctonus mauritanicus. The sequence goes on along the minus strand of WUQG02037663.1, from coordinate 7,616 downwards.
ATTTTCATAATGAATAATACTGTAATAAAGTGAATGTATAAGATGAAAATATCTTACAGGATAAAAATGTAAAAATTAGTAATCTGTAAACATAAATTCTATTTCAAGCACTAAAAAGCAGACGTAGTACGACTAAAATTCAATTTAATAACAAACGTTTTCGATGCGGATTGCATCATCTTCAGGTAAACACGAATACACAAATATATTTAATTCTAATTATATTTAATTGTATTAATTTTATTGCTATAGCAACCTAACGTTATTTTTAGAACGTAATGTTCTATTTTATTATGAATTTTTGTGTATTCGTGTTTACCTGAGGATGATGCAATCCGCATCGAAAACGTTTGTTATTAAAGTGAATTTTAGTCGTACTACGTCTGCTTTTTAGTGCTTGAAGTAGAATTTTACTTTCTCTTTTCTCTTTATAGATAGGGACAGATTTAGTTCAGTCATCCAGAGCCACACCTTTCATGAATTTATGATTAACATGAAACTATAAAATCTTGTGTTTGGTGCAGCATGGCCCAGGTGACCCTTCCACACAAATTCCAACAAACAAACAAATCTTTCATGACAATTGAGTCAACACTGTCAACACAGTTTATGCAACATTGTGTTGATCCACTGTTGTGAAAAAGTGAGTATTTACTCTCTTTACTTATTCAACTATCTTAGATTCATCCCATCATGATTACAATGATTATACCTGTATAATGTTATGCTATCATATTGTTCCCTGACTGAAAATGAGACAATGCAATGTAGAATGATATTATACCAATAATATGATATTTAAGATCAACAAATAATACACAAAAACATAAATAAATCAAGTAATATGAAGTTTTAATGATATAAAGTACATATTTGAACTTGTAACCTACAAATACAGTAGCTATTTATGCTATATGCCTGAAAAATTAAATTTACAGAAAATATTTTATATAAAGTTGAATTTATTTAATTTGTGTATTATGCAAGTCAAGGAATTGCTGTACTTTCATTTATCACATCATTCAGTTCACAACAGAATTTATTTTTTTCATTTTCACTCATACCATCTATAGAAGCATACACAGCTATCAGGAACATCTTCTGTAATGTATTCCCAATTTCATCCTTAACATATTATTCTCTCATTCTCGTATTTGTACACTTTTTTGTTCTCTCATTTATCAGCACTTCCACAATACTTCTTGCTCACTTATTATTTTTTACCTCAAACTACAGTATATTTCCACAAAGTATTCTTCACATACTCAAATGTATATCTTTTTGACATGTTTCACTCACACAAAGCACATCCAATCTATATTTGCACATTTCATTCACAAGCTCTTGTTTATTCTTTTTCATTCATATTTCACATACCTAATTTCCATTCATACTTCAATTCCTATTCTTGTTGTCCTCTATCCTGTCCAATTGTAAATCCATGTTTGACAATCCAGCTTTCTTTATTTTGAGTGTGAAAATCAAGATGATAATTTCACCATGCTGATTATCAGCTGTCAATGGTATTGTCTGGTGAAAGGGCTGTGATCTTGAGGGTCCCAGACAATCCTGAGCACCACTTTGTCAGGCTCCTAACTTCTGGCCATTATGACAAAATTGAATTACCAAACAGCCTGAAAGATCACTGGAGCAAACAATTCCCCTTGCTATGTAAATGTCTAGATCCAAAGAGAGAATAATAATAAATTAAAATTATTGAAAATTTTAGATTATTATTTTTCAATATTCCTAATGTTGCAGAATCACCAAACTGTAACTATAATGCTTTTGTTAATTGGTTCTGTCTTTTTCAGTTATAATCAATTGAAAAAGACAAGAACCAATTAATGAAAACATTATTTTAAATTCTGTATTTTACAAAAAATTACCGTAAATCATCATTTGTTATTTGAGTTAAATGAATTTTTGCAGTACCTTTTCTCATATATAACATTTACAGTATGTTTAAAAAAGGCCATATACTTCCACCGTAATATTGATCAAAAAAAAGAAAAAAGGTCTAGTGAACATAGGTCCCAAGAAGCATTTTGATTTATGGGCCAGTTTTAATCACCACTCTAGGAGGTATTCTATGTAGTTCCTATTTATTGCTGAATATTCTTCAGCACTATGTCTCAGAGAATCATGCATTCTTGCAAACACATTCAGCTGCTGTTTAATTTGCTAAAATGACAGATGTCAGATAAGAAGATAGTTTATTATCTTTGAATATATTAATTATAGGTCAAACATTTATTAAACTTTTTTCCTTGTTTTAATGAATACTACTTGCTTGGAAATATGCAACCCCTCTTTTTAAACACTCTATATAAGAAAAATGCCACATAAAATCTTTGTACAGGAATACCTCACTTAGTACTGTTAATTGGTTACTCAAAAGTACCGCATTAAATGAATCCGCACTGAGTGAAACATTATTTCTATAAGAAAATAAGTAATTCGTTCCTATGAAATTTTGTTAAAACAAAAATATTTGTATATTTATCATAAATGAATGAAAAATAATAAAAGGGTGAAAAATAAAAATAATGGAACACTTTTGTTGCTTAATGTTTACAAAATGAAAAACATTATTTTTTAACTAGAAAATCAGCCAAAGTTTTTTGTTCATGATGAGGCTATCATAAAGACTGAAGGTAAATTATCTCTGTGGACTATCTGCCATGAGCCCTTTCTCTCGGCAATTGAGTTTGTATATACGCACGCACTAATCATCGTGCTTGACCAATCAGCACTGTTCATTTTGGTAGTATTATTTTAGTGGGAATATTTTGATCCAAAATCTTTCCAAACTGCATAATAGTGACTCAATCAGTACTAATTGAAATTTATTACTCAAATTACTAACCGTACTATAGTGAGGTCAGCACTGAGTGAAGCCGCACTAAGCGAGGTATTCCTGTACTTTAGCAATTTCCTTATTTAAAATATTTATATAATAATAAATGCAAGATCTGTTTATTTAAAATCAATAGATATTATTCATTTAATGAAATTCAGAGTGGATTTCTTTTAATTGAAATTAATTATCAGAATTAGCAAATATAATGATTTGTTTAAAGTATTTTATTTGAAATTTTGATAAATATAGTAAAATCACAAACATATAAAAATAAATTACTTTATAAATGAAAATACTTTTGTCTTTTAGGTCGAATTATGTTAATTTCATCATCATAGTGATCTGTTGTTGAATCTAATTTCTCTAGTAAATTTTTTAAATCTTCTTTCCACAAATCAGAAGGTTCACTCTTATTTAATTCTTCTAATTCTATTTTCTTTTTGTTGTATTTGTTTAACATCTGTTTACTATCTTCAAATAAATTTGATAATTTTAAGTCTAAAAGATAACCATATTCTGAAATTATATTTATATCATCACTAAAATTAGCTTTTAATTCATCATTAGGGTTTTTCCACTTGTTCAATGGATTAGATTGAAATTTTTTTTCCTTTAATAAATGATAAATTTCAATTTGTGTTTTATTATCCAGAGTCATTTCTTTGTTTTTAATTTGATTAATAAATTCAATTTGATTTTCAAGTACTTCATTTTCAGCTTTAATCTTTTTTACTAAATAATCTTTTCTCTTCTTATAAAAATCAAGACGAGAATAAAAAAATTCTTTTAAAATATGACTTGGTGAATCAAATTTTTTATTATTATTATGCTCATCCAATAATGCAATTGAAGAAAATGATAATTTAGATTGTAAGTTCAGTATTTTGTAAAGATCTTGTCTAGTCAATTTTGAGAGTTCATTTTTTATGGTAACTATAAATTTCACTGTATTATTATTAGAATAATCCTTATAGTCTTTTATTAATCCAGTATCATTATTATATTTCATTACTTCTAGTACTTTTTCTTTATAATCTTCTCTGGTAGTATAAACAGGCAACTCCATTATTTGTAATTTATTTGATTCTAAAATTTTTAATTTTCCTTTAGTTAAACAAGAATGGTCAGATAGATGGACAATTCTACCTTTAAAATTTCGAAACCAAGGCTTTATAATAATTGGTTCCACTGCTTGAATCATCATTAAAATATTTTCAATTATTTTTTTTGGATTATAACTTGGTAAACACAATTTCTGATTTTTAGTTCCATTTATTAAAATCATTGGTATAATAGGAATAAAGTAGTCAGGTAGATTGTAATAATGTGTAAGGGGTTTATCCAAATCAGAAAAAATTATCTTAGTGATTGGAGTTAATCTAAGATATAAATTCTCTATATACTTTGTTGCTTGTATCTGTTTACCGAATATGTCAGTTAATTCTATTAGTTCGATGTTATTACCAATGTAAGTTTTTAGAAATCGAAAAATGAAAGCTGTTAAATTTAATGATCTTGATTCATCCTTATTGAGTACATCTAGTTTTAAATTTGAAAATATATTAATGTCAACTTTTTCTTCCATTTGAAAACATATACGAAATAGTTCTCTCTCTCTATAAGTAAGTCCATCAATAATAGATGGTATGTCATCAGAGTTATTCATCTTTTCAGACATACTGTTGATAGTGATTGATATTATTATACCAATCAATTATTGATTGGTATGATTAATTAATTGAATAATTTTGATTATTCATTATCAAAATATTTTCAATGATTTTTCAGAAATAAAATACAATAATGATATTCATAAATTTTCAAATTAAATCAAGGCATGCTCTACATAATTAATTTTGAATTATTTTATAACTAATTATCATTAGGCAAATATTTAACTTCATCTTTAAAAAGTCATAGATAGTAGAACTATATTAATCGTGTGTTATGCTACTTAGAAGACAAGCAAGTTCAAATTTTTACCAATAAAAACTCTGAGTACTCTCTCTCTGTGTAATATATAAGATCAAAGCGAGAAGTACCTGACTTGTCTCTAGTCTAATCGTTAACTACTACTGTCCACTTAATAGAAACGTTGCATTCTGGGATATGATTAACACAGATGTCAAATTCTAATTGATAGGTTTGTTGTGAAAGTCTACATCTACGGAATATCTACTTCGTTTTAAATGACACGCATTTGGCTTCAACTTTCGATTGCTTCGTACCATCTAGAACGTGACAAGTTAAAACTATCGATGGCTAAAACATATTGAAAATTTTCTTTTAAATAAAATAATAGTAATGTAATTAGACGAAGAATCGATGACTGAGTTAACTCCATTCGAATAGAGAAAATATTTTACATTTGCAAAAGAATAATTTTAATATTAGAGATTGGATTGGATGATCATAAATTTTTTGATGATTGGAGAATTATTTAAATTTATTTTATTACTAATATAACATTAGCATTAACTTAAATGATATTTCAATAGTTTAAATTTTTAATATTCTAATTCAAAACTTTCATTATTAGTTAAATTGAAAACACTATACTGTAATTGAGTCTTTAGAATCATTTCAGATTAATAAAATTTTCAGAATTATACTATATGCTAACTTATGTACCAAAATCGGGTTGATCGGATGGCCGCATGGTAAAGCGCTTACTTATTACGCAGCCATCCGATCCGAGCGTTAGGATCAGGGTCCCATATCTCGTTTTTAAATGATGTTCGGGCGCAGCCTGTTGAACTCTATCCTTCAATCTTCCGGTTGTCCCCATCATAAGCGTTAACTACTAGTGATGAGCTTTTAAGGTGGCCACCGTCGGATACAGAATATCCCTTATGAGATATCTCGGCTTAACAAAACTAACTTAAGCTAACCCAATCAGATGGCCAAATTGGCCGCGTAGAAACGCTTCGGCTTTCCACTCTGGAGAACCCGGATTTGATTCTCGGTCATACTTCCTTGGAATAACGGCCGGATGACCGAGTGGTAACGCTGTGCGTAGGGAAGAATGGGCCACAATGAGACAAAAATGTTATTTATATTTTTATTTCTTTTCCATTTTATGGAAATTTTGTATTTATGATATTTTAGACTATAAGAAATCTCATAATAAGTTCCTGAATTTTACCAGAGTAGAGTCATACTTAAATGGCATAAAAAAATATTTCTACTTTTGTGTAAGAGTATCTTTCAGTCTCATTGTACCCCATTGAAACACTACATGGGTCACAATGAGACGTGATATCAGAATAATAAAGAACTAGAAAACAGATACAACAACAGTTAAGTATGAATGTGTTTTATTCATATGAAAAATTAATTATACAAGGAATGAAAAAATGGAAATTAAAGAGAAAAGAACATGTTCAAACTAGAAATATATATAAAAAAGTTTACTCCAAAACATAAATACAGGTAGCCCTCGGTTTACGCCGGCTCAATTTACGCCGATTTCGCAATAACGCCGTTTCGCCGTGTAATTCTCCGATTCTTATGCTAGATTGATTTTCGTTTCACTGTTGACGTATTTACTGAGCCGCGACATTGTGCTTTCGTTAAAACGAAGATTTTTATTGAATATATTTACGTTTTCTGTTTAATATTGTTGGGTATGTATACATTTACATTAAATTAATATTTCCGAAAAATGTAAGAGACCCGAAACTTTTGAATTTTATTTGTTTTTCTTAAGATTTTTTAATAAAAACATTTCACTTTATCATAAAATAAATTTTAAAAATTAAATTTATAATGCAATGTATTTTGTATTATATTGTATTAATAAGTAAAATTATTAGTTTATTTTTCACTTATGTAGAACCTCACTGTAAATATTAGTTCATTTTATGCCAATTCGATTTGCACTGGCTTTTTTAGGAATGGAACTGTGATGTAAACCGAGGGCTACCTGTATAGTATATTTTTTTGGAGGTCAAAAAAATAATTTAAACTATTGATTTATAAAAATGATCATGCTTTATATATATTTATCCCACCTATTAACTTTTGAACTAATTAATAGAATTTAATGAAATTTCATTGATTCAATTTTTTTTTTTTGAGAGATGTTCTGCCATTAAAATTAATCTCAATACAGTATCATTTAATTCAATATATTCAAAACATTTTAAAAGAGAGGACATTCAAATTTCTGAATCATATACATTACAAATTTAAATTAATTATAGGGAATCCCCAATTTGCAATGGGGATTCCTTTATAAATTTCAGTTGTAATTTGAATCCATATAACTCAAAACATGATTTCCCATAACAAGATGCTATAAATGAAGGTTAGATTCCTTACCAAAATATTGAACTTATTTTAAAAGTAATATAGCACAGTAATGTTGAATAAATGCTCATTATTCTTTAAAATGAGAAAAATAGACTCCAAACCAGCCATCACTTTATATAGCTTAAAAATAAAAAAGTATTAGACAAAAACAGAAGTAGAATATATAATTGAATTCCACTTTTCATTACTAAGCAAAAATAAGATATTATATTTTTAACCTCATATCCCAATTATTGGTTATTACAACATAGATATAGTCTATCCAAGTTAGTTGTGTGGGAAAATGTCACAAAACGTCACAAACTGGAACAAGTTCATTTACAACAAAGGGGTGTGCATGTAGAATGGGTGGGAAAACTGGAAATTCTAATTAACATAAATATTTTAGTATGGTTGAATAGTTGTTACTTTTTGAAAAATCCTTTATATAAATTTTAAT
>WUQG02037652.1:0-10782 GCA_011317285.2 Androctonus mauritanicus | reverse complement strand
CTCAACTTACTCCTTGATCCAGTTTCTATTTTTTCTGAAAAAAAATATTTAACGCATAAGAATGAAAGTATTAAAACTGTAAACTTCATTAACATAAGTAATATTAATTGATAACTAATTTGATATCAAGTAGCTAAAATTATTAATATTTTTATCAACAAAGGTATAAAAATCAAAACGATTATTTGTCTTAGTATTAAATTATTAAATTTCAAATTAAAATTTTATTTTTGGAAAACTTAAACTGTTTCTGATGAAATTTTAAACATCGACCCTATGACTTTATTTATTTATAAAATAAGGCCATGCATGATATTTATTTGCAATGAGCAGATTCTTCAAACGTAGATTCAGTAACGATTATAGCAATAAATGGACATATATCGGTTGGTATACAATATATATTAAAAGTGTTACTAAATATGATTATTATAAGTTACGAAACGGGAAAAAATTTATAGGATTATCCACTGTTGTTATCTGCCTCCGTTTTATATATACTTTCAATGTTATTTGTAATTTTTTCATACAGTATTAAGTTTGATATCCCAGCTGCCTTTCAAGACTGAATATATAATTTTGAATACTGCAAATATGAAAAAAGGGAGGAAATTAAATGCTTTAACTAATAAATTTTCAGATGGAAGTATCCATCGAATAAAAAATAAGACATCTATAAAAATATATTGACATATCTCGCTATCTTCCGATTAAAATTATTATAAAATTTCTTATTTGATCAAAATCCCTACAGATATTATAGAAAATTCAAAATTTCTACTTTATAGATTAAGAATTTATTTTTATACAAACTAAAAATATTTAAGTCTTTACAATCTTTTCAAAATTAGTGATATTTCTTCGAGATTCCAATTTATTTTAAATTTTTGTCTTCGCATATGGCGTCAAAATCCATTCATAACTATTTTTTCAGAGTTTCTTCTACTTAGATTTTATTTGATATTTAGAATGTAGTATTCATTGAAGAAACTCAATTGAATATTTAAATTCAAATATTTGGCAGCTATTTGATTTTAATAATGTGTTTTCTCTCTAGTAATTTTATTCAACGAAGCTGTAGAATTTAAAAAAAATAAATGTTTTTTTTTTTTTTAAAGAACCAAACACATCTAATACGCGTTACTTTGCTGTCGCCATATGTTTTGATTAGAGAATATTCTGTCTGATAAAGGGAAGTATCAATTTATAATTGTGTGAATTTTTCTTGTTTGACTAATATGTAGACCATTCCACATTTTAGCTGCTATTTTATAATAGAGATTCTTTAATTTAAATAATTAGTATTTTTATACATTTTTTTAAGATTTTAATTAAAATTTTCTGTATCGTACAAAGCAAATAATATATTTTCAAATTTCAAACTAAAATCCATTATTCTGTAGTTCAAAATCAGCTCTTTCCGATAATAATAGAAAAACTAAATTTCGAGAGATATTGATTCTGTAACATTGGTTGAGTTGGATCGATGATCTTATGATTTTTTATAACAAAAATTTTGGATTTAACACAAAAAGCCGAATCATCTTACAAAGATTTAAAGTCCTAATGGTAATGGTTATTCCACCATCGTATTTGAAATTTGAAAAATCATTCGCCCTTAAAATGTCATTATACAGATGCCTTCTAATAAAAGATTCTGGTGCCTCAACCACACCATTTCCTCGAATCAAATTTTGCACAAATTCCTCTAAAGTTTGTATAGATATTCAAACCAAGCTTCATCAACATTAAAGAAACTCGAGCCTGGACTACTCTGCCACATGACATGGAATAGTCAATAAAAATGGTTTTTGAAATCAATAACCGGCGGGCTAGCACTTTCATGTTCTTTTCGACATTGACAGCAATGCCTTCGTTGTCCAATTTACCTCATTAGCCGTAACATGCATATAGAAATTTCGAAAATGTAACATTTAGTAATATGAAAAAAATTAATAGCACACATTGATATCTGTCTATTCTTGAAGATAAAGGAATCGCCGAATTTCTCCAAAGAATTTTATTACTCACTATTATCATAAATATCAGTCATTCATCAGAAATGATTGGAAATTTATGGGTTTGGAATAAATAAATATTCAGTAAAAAATAGAATGCTTTACTTACTGATACATCAAACTGAAAATTTTCAAATAAATAATTAATTTTATGAATAAATCTTTATAGAAACATGATCAATTAAATATGTTAATCAGTAAAGAATTTGATTAAGTTTGTATATAAGAACCATAAGTAGATTTATGACAAGGATTAATGGGAACACTAAATTAATAAAATTCTCAATAATTATTCATAGAATTTTACTATTATCAATTAATGGAATATTATCGTTTACTATTTATCAGATTATCTGATTTGACGACATCATCGGAAATAAGTAGCTTTTTAAATCTATGGCATCCTATAGTAGTCATATTGCTATAGGGTGCCATAGATTCAATATATATTTCCTATACTATCGTCAGTATAGTTATAATTACAGTGATCATACGTACTTTATTTTGCTTTTCTATGCAATCGATTTATTTTTTCTAAAATGGTCATATTTTCCTTTATTTTCTCGAAAAGTATATGATCACCACAGTTATAGCGTACAAGAAATCGAGTCATGGTAGCGACATAAACATGCCGTGGCCAGGGCCCGCTCAAGCATTTATGTCGCCCCAACAAAAAGGCAAACTGCCGCCCCTTAAACATATACTTTTTGAAAATATATATCTTTTAAATAAAAATCAAATGGTTATCACCAGCAACATATTAGCAAGAATAATGCTATTGTGTAACGAAATCATATTTTATAATTAGAGGTAATAAACTAATCAGGAATAGGAAGAAATATCGATGCATGATATACCTTCCTATTCCTGTTTCAAACAAATTCACGTAGCGCCGTTGTGCTAGGTGAATTTGTGTGCTAGTAGTAATAGTAACAGAGAGGGAGGAGCCTATACAACCCAAGCACTGCGACCAATACAGGTCTATTGTGCACAATTTGTGTGCTATAGGCGTGTTGTGCTATGAGGTACGCGATTTAGATACTAGCCTTTTTTGTTGTTCAGTTAAACGTGACACTCTTTTATTGTTGTTTCCTTCAGAATTATGGATGCAAATATTTTTTTAGCTTTTAGGCAAAAACGGTAAATAGGAAATACAAATTGCATGATAATTTTATCCAAAGAAAACAATTGACAGATATAAATTTCGATTAATTAAGTATTAACTTATATTTTGTCACATTGATAATGAAAATGCGGCCCTTTAGATTTGCCGCCTCGGACAAATGTCCTAGAACTGACGGGATGTATATTTATGACGTGATATTTCGATTCGTGTTAGCAAACTTAGAATTGTCATAAAAATTGGTGATTTAACGCTATTCATCATGATATAAGTTAAATTTGAATATGTGCGATTGTGTCTTGTATAGAGTTCCACGATATAGCTGACAATTCTTTCCTCTAACCTTAAATAGCATCCGCCGTATACAGGAAGACTCAATATCACCCACATTCGAAAAACTCTAAACGATTAATTATTTATTTTCGTTACGTTCTCCAAAATGGCTGAAACCATGTATATATAATAAATTTTGATTAACTACATATGATTTTAATTAGAAAGATTAATTAAAATCATAAGAGAATCATACAACATGTTTTAAATAATCAATCAAAAGCAAGTTTTAATCAGATTATACTAAATAAAGAACAAATACAAACAAGCATTTTCAAGAATAAACCTACTTACATCAATACCAGAATTGAATTTAAATTGTTATACTTAAAATGAACAATTTATTAGAATAAACCAGCAAATAGCTGGTAAAGAAGAAATATATAATTTTCTGATTTTCAAACACAACAAAGTAAGAAACCTTCGATAATTTTATTAAGAAATTAATAACAGAATTACTAAATTACTTAAAAACTTTGCTTGGTATTACTAAACGTAACTTAATTTTTCGTTATTTAAATAGCCTATATTAAAAATAATTAAGTTTTATTTAAGACTAATTTGTTGTTCTGATAGAAAAAAGTATTTCAATATTCCTGTTGTCAATTTTAAGAAAATTGTGAATTATGATTTATAGCCGTGACTCCTAGCGTTTGCAATTTTTGATTATCAATTAAAGAACAAACTTAGTATACAAAAAATGAACAAAAATATTGTATAAAGAGTTTCTGAAACCAACCGAATACAACAGTTTAATAAGGCGTTTATTTATTAAAATTTTTATCTGTTCGATAATTTACTATATCATAAATCTTCTAGAGAAAACTTACTTCATTTATTATAATCTCCTTTAAAATAAATTAATCATTCTAAAAATGAAGACAAATATATGGCTATACTTGATCTGGAAATGAATAGATTGCCATTTATACTGTGCAATATTCTTTTAGTAAACACAAATGAATGAAACAATAACAATATTCGTGATCGTCGTTGATGGTGGTTATTGTTATGATGGTTGTATGGATATATTCCAAATACATTAAGAAAATGTTCTCCAAATATATATTTAGATTTTAATTAATTAATTTATAATTTTATTTACATTGTAATTATCTACTTAATATTGATAATAATAAAAATGGTTTAAAGAGCATACTTACTTTTGCAGACTAAAGGGAAAAAATTTTGTATATTATATTTTCTTTTATCACAACATACAAATATTAACATATCTAACACGGATTTAAGTTTATTTTTTAATATGGAAAAAGTAAATATATATTGAATTATTTAAAGAAAATTGAATTATTTTGTATTCAAAAACATGTTTAAACTTTGCTTACGCCTTTAATGAACTGAAAGTAAAATAATATCTTTAAATTTCTATTTATGATATTACTTGACATACATTTTACAAAAAGAAAATAATAGAAAAATAGTAACAATATGGAGAATACCATCGGTGTGACATTCTATCAAACTATAAATGCCCAAGATATTAAATAAGGAAACTATTTATGAGAATTTTGTCTTTTATTTTACTGCCAAAATTAAAAACAATAATACTTGTAACATTTCGGGATGAATTTATCATGGCGTATAGAAAAACATTATATATATTTTTACAATAAATGATGCTACTTCCCTATCACAAAAATGAAACTCACCAAAAGTAAGTGAAGGTATAATATTCTTAATTGGCAAACAAATTAATGGAGAAAGCATATCGATTAAAAATTTGATTTTATTTATAATGGTTAAATATTCATGATATATTTAGTATTCGACATAAGAGTCCTCAATACTTTCACTTTCATCTAATCAAGATGTGTAAGGAATTAAATCGAAGATTCAGAGTACTTCATAAAAATTCATATAATATTTTTAGTTTATAAAATTAATTTTCTATTGTTAGTTTAATTTAATAATTGCTTCAGTGTTATACTTTTGTCTCCCGAATGATGTAAGGTATTAATTAAATTAAAAGTGAATCGCAGTAAAACAATAAGATTCACTTTGAATTTAATTCATACTGGCTATAAAATGTAATGTTTCTGCCTATAACTTTATCAGAAAAATCTATGTGAACTTGTATGCAAATGTGCAACATTTTACTAACAAATAACAGAGACTCTCCTTTCTTTCGTTGAAAGAAATTAATAAAAATTGATATTGAAATATCATATTATGTATAGAATTAATTCAAAATTAGAAACAAGTTTCTCAAAAAATACTGGGGTTTTACTTATAGAAATGTTTTCTGCGGCTATAAACACTATACCGGTATGAAAAATATATCTTTAAATATAGTATTGAGAATATTTTACGGAAAGGATAAGAAAAAAAAACGAAATATTAATGATCTTCAATATTTGACTTACTTCGTCTATAAGCTGAAAATAAAACAAATTTTCATCAATATTCATTTTATTGAATACGGAGAACGACAGAAAGAATGAAAATGCTAAAATATTAGAATTAATTAATTTTTATATTTGATTAATTCAATTCACCAGTTAATTTTAATAAAATAATCACTATATTCAATTTTAATACATCTTTCTGGCTTAATTTTAAATATATTTTCGAGGTTAGGAGGCGCGGGTTTCTCGTTGTAGCCGGCGACTGAGTGAGGTGAACATGAATCGTTTCACTAACGCCGAGTTAGCCAATATGCACATCCTTTATGGCCTAGCTAATGGAATTGGACGCGCTGCTGTACGGCTGTATCGGAAAATATTTCCAACCAGGCGAATACCAAATCACCAAATGTTCGCTCGTGCATCAGAACCTGTGTGAACGTGGAACCTTCAGTGTTCCGATGCAAGACACCGGGCGGGTGCGACCAACACGAATAACCAGCTTGGAAGAGGGACTGTTGAATGCTGTGGATCGAAATTTCTGCGCTTGCCACTGCAACAACTGCTCCGCATCAACTGTGTGGCGGGTTCAGCACAGGAAAGGCTAACATCTTTTTCATCTTCAAAGAGTCCATGACTGCAGGCGGAAGGTTGTCCACCATGTGTTGCGTTTGCTCAATGGTTTCTTCAAAAAAGTCTATCCGACCGGCACTTCCCATGTTCTGTTTTGTTCACTGATGAAGCTCCTTTACACGTGAGGGGACACAACACGCACATGAGGGTCGTAGACACTCCACACGGAAAGAGACCAGGTGCCGAACAACACCGGTTTGCTGTTAATGTCGGTTGCCCCACAGAAACACGCAGTATCTGCATTTTGTAAACAAAATGACATTTCTTCATATTTGTAGATACTATGTTATTCTCTTTCTAATCCAATAGCCAGTATGGGAAAAAACTAACTAAAAGATCTATAAATCGTGATTTGTTAAACACAGTATCTTCAATTTTTTTCAGATTACCAAGAAAAAACAGAGTATCCAACACAAACAATTCGAAAACTCACACAGAACACATCATCTTCAATGGACCAATTAGAAATGCACATTCGTAGCACGTTACTTGCAGATACTGTTTTTTACCGTGGTAAGATAATATTGCACACAATGATTGCGGACAGACGCTTTCTTTTTATGTAAACAAAATCAGTTTTTTTCCATCTTTTGAGAAATTTTGATTCAGATTTTTCTTGTTATTTTATAAACTCAGAATTCACAGAATGAGTTCCAGAGGAATGTTACTGGTTAAAGCGGCGTTGGAGAAAGCAAGGTAAGATTGTTATTTTTTGTTGCCCTATTTATTATGTTTAATTAATAGTTTTGATGTGATTCGTGGTTTCTTAGGCCTAAATGTCAATGTGTTCTTAGGCCATTTGTTACAATATTAAATGACAGTAGTTTAAAAGTAATTATTAACACTAATTTAGGATAACTGTAGGGCCTATTATATTCCTGAAATAACTGATTCTCGTTTTAGGATTTTACAAGAGAAGCTAGCTGCAAATGACAAAATAGAGGGACATAAGCTATCAACAAGTCAGATTATCGAAAACTTGAAGCGAAATTTTGACGCCGATAGAGCAGGTTGAACTGGTCCTGGTCCATCTACATTTGCAAGTCATGATGAAGTCTTGGATTCATCTATAACTGAATCTGCTGACAGTGTTGATACAGTCATTAACGAAGAATTGTCCGTTGATGATATTAATCAAACAACACGAAGCTGGTATTCACGATGTTTCCAATGACACACCTCCTACCAAGAAACAGAGACTTAATGAGTCCGAAAGGATGAAGAAAACGCTGAAAGACCATGCTTTTAAGCCAGATCTGTGCTCAGAAGATACCTGTATCCGAAATTGTGCGACCATTTCCGAAGAGGATTGTAAAGAAATCTACAAAGCTTTCTGGAAAATCAACGAGTACAAGATCCATAGGCAATGGCTTTCTGATAATGCAATCATAAAAGACGTTTGATGAACTGTCCAGAAAGGAACAAATAAGTCAAGACCATTCGCCAAGACAGAAACTAGAGAATACTTTCTACCAATCCCGAGTAAAGAAAACAAACAGGAAAGGGTGTGCCAAACGTTTTTTCTGAATACTCTAAAGTATACCAACGATTCGGATAATTAATGCAAACCTGAATTGAAACTACTATATTTTGATATTTTTCGATATATTTGATAATTTTGCACATTTTTGATTAAAGTATAGATTTTTAGAAAGTCAGTTTGTGCAAATACTTTATTTCTACCTGGTATTAGTGACAACATAAATTGCTCTACCATAGCAAAACACAGTATCTGCATAAATATGTAATTATTTTAGTTATTGTCAATGTGCATGGGTAATCAGTTACGTCCTGTGTTAACTAAACTATTACAGATAATATCATGTAAATTAAACTTACTTTTTTGATTATTTATTTATAAGGCCGTGCATTTCTTATAAACGTCGCATTTTGACCATGTTTACATCTTTCGCAGATACTGCGTTTTTCCGTGGGGCAACCGATGTGTGGGCGGGCATCGTGGCTGATTGATCGGCCCGTACATCTTACCATCTCGAATGAACGCTCACACGTATCTCGTCTTTCTTGTAGAGGTCCTTCCGGAATTGCTGACGGATGTTCCTGCATAAGTTCGACGCCGAATATAGCTTCAACACGATAGGGCTCCATCTCATTATGGAAATTCATTACGTGACCATCTGGAAGGACATTTGGAGTAGATGAATTGGGCCTGATGGTCCCGTCGCATGGCCCCCAAGATACCTGATTTATCGCCTCTTGGTTTTTATTTGTGGAATGCCATGAAGGCCATTATCTACGAAACATCAGTGGATTCTGTAATGGACCTTGTTGCAAGAATCGCCATCGCTGGTGCTATGATCCGCGAAACGTTTGGTGTTTTTGAACATGTTCGCCAGTCCATGCGGCGTAGGTGTGAATCGTACATGAATGTCGATGGACGGAATTTCGAATATCTCCTGTGATGCTTCTAACTGCTGTAGTATTTTTTTGTGTAACAAAACGCTTAATACTGCTTTCTGTATTGTATCCTTGCTTTCTTTTTAATCATTTGAGGACGGAATTTTTTTTATAAAGCCAGATGATGCCACTTTCCACTCAATAAGAGTACTAAGTGGAGGGACCTTTCACAAGCTGCCCTCCCTAGCGGAGGGGTCAGCTAGATTGCAGAGGACGGGATCGACGAGGCGGGCCCGGACTCCATGATAAATATTTTCAAGAGGCGGGACCCGAGACTCGAAAACGGGTCCTCCAGAGTGAAAGGCCAAAGCGTTTCCACACGGCCAATCCAGTCGACTAACTGAGGTCGGCATTTGGCAGTCTGCTATGTGATACTGATTCCTATTGATGTTTTCTACGTCCCTTCAAAGTTTGTACGTGGAGTTCAGAAACACCTTGTATATTGGCGTGGCAGATATGGTACATTCAAGGATATGGATGGTGCGCCTCATGCACTTTTTGTAACACCCAAATGGTGGTCATATTGAATCTGATGTGTAATTAACAATAAATATTGGCATGTATTGTTCAGAAACTTGATTTGTGCTGTCACACTTGGCGATTACACAGTCATTAATAACACATTCTACATTTTTACAGTGCCACAATTACCTTGTTGGTGACTTTTGGTACTTAATTCGTTATCTTTCGAAATCGAAATGACATGTTCCACTATGTTCGTCCACCGAATTTTGTTACTTTTCATCGAATACATGATGCGCTAAAAGGCTCTGAACACTTCACGTTATTTTATGGCCACTCGGTATATCAAAGAATGTTTTTAAAACTCAAAATTTATTTTGTTATCGTTAACTTTAGAAACAGTGAATATTTTTATTTAAATCTATTTTTTATCACATTTTGCATATTAAAATACCGATTAAAATAATCTGTAAAAATGAAACTATTTTTCTGGGATGAAAGTGGTACAAATCAAATAAATTATATTAGAGAATGAAAATTTCATATTCCTTTTAGCCAAATTTAATTACTTATTAAAATATGTATTATATATATATATATAGAAAATATTTATCAAACATTACTTACAGGCTTATGCTGAAAAATAGATTGGATATAAATTTAAAATGTATTTTTCTACTGTATTTTTATGAAGAAATGAACTTAATAATTATTTTATTCAGTCAGCAATGCTTCGGAAATTAATACTCCGAAGAGATTCATCGAAACGGTTTTTGTTAAACTAATTTTATAAGAGAAATGTCTAATTCCATGTAATCTCTAAATTTATAATAAAAAACATTAAAATTTTTACATTAGAAAAAATGTTCATCTGTATTGTTTAATTCGGTCTTTAAGCATGAAATATTCAGAGTAAAAATTTCGTTAAATTACTTATGACAATTTTCTAGGTTGAAAAACATATAAATTCAGATTGGTTATGTGCATAAAACATTTTTTATAATTAAATAAAATTCAAAAATAATTAAATAATAAAAATGAGATTGTCGAAATGGAATCGAAATCTCTCTTTCAAAACATCGTGTTTGAAATTCATTCCCTATTTATTAATCAATAGAGCGGAATGTAGCGCCAACTGTTAAGAAAAGAATAAGAGACATTTGTAAGATTTCGGAGAGACCTTTCCTTTAGCTACAGGATATCCGATACTATGTCTTCATAGTTTCGAGTATCCCTTTGGCAGCTGTCAAATATATGTTGAAAAATCAGACTAAAATCTGATTTTGCAACATATGTGCAGCAAAATCAGACTTTGGTCACTGAAGTTACAGTAATAACTGTCTAGCGATCATATCTAAGATAACGAACCCTTCGATTAAATAGCTTCTCTACTTCATAAAATATTTTTTTCTGTTCAAGTAAATAATGTGAA
>WUQG02037641.1:0-10783 GCA_011317285.2 Androctonus mauritanicus | reverse complement strand
CTATTTCAATTGTTGAATAAATTTTCTTTTCTTTACTTATTGATTGACTTCAAAAGCATAACAGGTTACAAAAATATAAAATAATTAACTCAAATAAACTTTCCGTCCAACTTTTTTTTTGGTTCACTGTACATCACTTTTATGAAAGAACCAATGGAATAATTATCATGCTGTATCTGAAAACCATACTAGCTTATTAGACAATAACTGCATTAGGAAAAGAGAATACGCTACTTGTTTAGAAAATGGCTGAGATTAGATTGGAATATAAAAACAATGAAAATGCTATGAATTGATAGATTATTATGAGTTTAACAGATTCCTTTAGCACATGCGAATTATTTGCATTGGTATAGCTAATTTTTACAAATACAATAGTGTGTTGTAACATGATTTCATAAAAAATAACTTTTATTAATTTATAATTATTGAAATTTTTAGAAAAGGATACTATTTGGAAAACAGTGAGATATATTTTGATAAATAAATAAATATAAAATTTAAATTTAAAAAATTATATTTTATTATTATTAAATGTATAAGAGCATTTATAAGCAATATATTGAAATAATCTATGATCATTTTATTACTAAATTTACAAATTCTGATATGATATGTTATTAGTGAGATTATATAATTATTGTATGTCAAATTTGAAGGAAAAATAGCTTTGATTTCAACTAATATTTAGGGAAAATGGAATATGGAATATTGAAATCAAGAAAATGAATTGGGCAAATGATATAGCCTCACCAATTGTATACTTGAAATGACATGCTATGTATTCAAACATATGTTAAATACTTTTCAGATTAGATTTAGGAAAAAATTTGGTCTCAGAATTTTTACTAAAATACAGTAAAATATTTCATCAGAAGAGAAAATCTCTAGTTATTCATAATACAGTAGTACTAAATATGCAGTATAAATATTTTGGTGAATAAATATTACTTCTTAAATACTTAGGAATTGTTTAAGAATAGAGTAAGAAATGCATCAATTTTTTAGCAATCATATTTTTAATTTATTAAAAATTGACTCAAGCATATAAAAAATAATTTATTTTCATACATATGAACTGTAATAATTTAGAGTTCAAGAATTGCAAAGATATGCTTGCAATGCATCTGTATTTATTGCTGATATACTAATGTAAAGTGAGAGAGAAGTGATTGCTACCAATGCTATTTAATACTTAAGCACTGATAAAAGTTTCATTAGATGACTTTTCAAATTTTGAATTAAAAGATGTGATGCCAGAATTTTTGAATGTTTCAGAATATCTTTTTGAAGATACATCTATATCAAATTATCTAAAGAAAATTACCTTTTACTTTTTTAGGTTAATATTTTCTGAATATGAAGCCTGTATTTTACTAAATTCACTTGTCAAACAATGTCAGTTAATATGCTTAATGAAATATCTGATCTGAACAAGATTTCATAAATTTATTTAAAGATTAATCTTTTTGATGAATTATCAATGGAAAATTATTATAGTAAATTTTAAAGATGATAATATGAAATATTAAGATATCTATAAACTAAGAAAGTAATTATTGTTCAACTTATTATATAAATGGACTACTATTTAAGGCCAATGCTTCAGTGGAAATTGTGAAATGTAGACTCAGGCATAAGCTTAACAATTTCAGCTCTTTCTTTGTGAATTTGACAAACTTGATTTGCTCTCTTTCTATTGGAAAGAGATGCAGATTAATTATTTGTTTTTAATATTTTTTGTGAATAACAGAACTGTTATATTTCTTTTGTAGATTAAAACAAATTAAATATTACTAACACTTAAAAAATTTGCTTTATTTTTTGTTTGAATTAAAGCAAATTTTTAACATTGAATAGTGCTATTTTTTTATGAATAAGTTAACTGTAATAAACCTTCCTTATTCTGATAATCTGTTCATTAATTTTTAAATTTATTAACCATTTTTATTTGTAATGATGTTAGTTTCTGGATGTTTTTTGTGTTGTTGTTAGATTCACAATTCAAAATTATTTCTGAGTTTAGGAAAGTAAGATTTGGCACAAGTGGATATTAGATTATTGCAGAATTTGTATGTTAGATTTATTGTGATTTGAAAAAGGCATCTTTGTAAAAATATAATACAATGATTTTATTTATTGTAATTCAAAAAATCTTATCAAATTTCTTTATTTATTTTCAGTTTTTTCTAATGTAATTTCCCCCCCATATCCAACAATTTTTGCTCTCCATATGTTTAATTCTTTTCATCTTAAATTGATATCATCTTCTACTGACTTTATAGCATATCTTTGAATGAGAAAATAATTATTAGAGCCATTTCATTTTCCTTCTTTTTTCTTTCATAAACTAATAATTTTTTAGCAAAGTTCTTATAGACTTTTTTCTTTGTAAATTTGCCTTTTTTATTATACTTTTTTATTGCAATAGTTTAGACAATACCAAATATCAATATATAAAATTAATCTGTAAAATTTTAAAACATAAATTAATTAAAGAGAGCATTATTGACTGAAATACATATCTAAACCATGAATAATTGTGCTATGTTTTAAGATTTTATAGATTAAGTTTATATATTGATATTTGATATTGTCTAAACTGATGTGATAAAAAAATGTAATAAATTGGCAAATCTACAAAGAAAAAAGCCATAAGAACTTTGTTATAATACACACTAAATACAAAGTTAAACCTAATTGTTTTTTAATTTAAATTGCAATCATTATCCAATATGTATTTAACTTGAGTACAAATTAAAATGCAATAAACATTTATTTGTACTTATTATCACAATGAGCATTGCCAAACCAATTTGATTTAACTTGAAGCACGGTATCTTTAGCCTTTGAGACAAATTATGCATTTATAGCCAATTTTTTACTTTATTAAATGATGTTAGATGCTTTGGATTATGAATTTTATATTGTATCAATATATTTAGATTTCCAATAATAATATATAAAGTGACTATTTTACCTGAATACCAACTTCTTAAAATACTTATTCAAAACGTTAATTATTTTGTTTACCTTTTTTTAGCTTCCTAATTGAAGACTATTATTTTTTTCAATTTAATCTATTTTTTGGTATCATGTATTATATATCTTTACATAATTGCAGTCATAATAATCATATCTCATATTAGCTTTCAAAAAAAAGAATATTTTTTTTTAAATTCTTTTAATATTAATTATAATATCTTTCATTTCATTATAAATTTAATTTTGATCAAATTGTAACTTTTGAATTTTAAATATTTGAATTTGACAACTATAAAAAGAACTGACATTTATAAGATTTAAATTCTTATTTTAATGTAATAGATGAAAATAACTTTATGAATTTCTTGTGTTTTTATGATTTGCAGCTCATTGCTGTATTTGATTTAAATATACAGCATAAACATTTTCATTGAGATCACATAAACATTATGATATTCATCTTTTTTTCCTCTTAGAAAATATACAAAAATTTTGTATAAATCAAAAATTCAGATAGTTCTTGAGTTATGATAGAGTTTGTTTCAAAACTTTCAACCCAACTACCATAAATCAGAAATGCCAAAAATTTATGGATTTTTCACAATAAAATTTTACTGGGACACTATATATTATCTTAATGAATGTAAAGAATACAAAACTACAAGAATCAGACACAAATAAAAGGATGCTTTCCATATATCAGACCATTGGGTCCACGAATCTAATCCAGGTGCACCCAATAACAGAATTTATCGATGACATTGCTGTTGTAAGTCAATGACTGTGACAGCAATGTTTTTCTGTATTTTTAAGATAAATAAATATTTATTTGTTTATATTTATTTATTTGTATATAGATGAAAAAATATTATTTTTAAAAAGATTATTATTATTTTTTAATTCTTATTTAGTAATTAATATATTTAATTTTCAGTTGAATTTTGGAAAGTATTATTTCAAGATTACAAAGATGTTGCAGATGACATTATTAAAGAATCAAGAACAAAACCATTTAAAGCATTAACAATTTTTGGAGGTATTTTCTGTTTTATATCATTATTTTTATATATATAAATTATAATGATATAAATAATAAATATATATATTTAATAAAATTTTAACATCAAAAACCAAAACAATTTAACAGATTTCATTAGATCAGTGTTTCCCAAACTTTAGTAATATTAAACTTTTTTATAAAGAAATTATGAGCCAAATACTACAATTTTCAATAAAATACATTTGAACATTTATTTTAAAATAATAAAAATATTTTGCTTAATAATAAAAATATTTTTGAAATAATAATGAAAACATTTTAATTTCAGACATTTATTGTCACTGTTATAATTTTAATAAAATTGTAAAATTAACTATAACTTAATAATAATAATAAAATAATAAAATTCTGCATAGAATTATTGTAAAATAAAATACAATAAAATTCTGCATAGAATTATTGTTTAAGATTATTTTTATAATATGCTGCATATATACAGTATTTGAATAAATAATCAGAAACAAATGCATTAAGTGAAAAGAATTATATTTTAGCATAATAACCAGCACATTAAAAGTACATATTGTTCTATATGTAATTATGGGGAGCATAAAAAACGTAAAAAATGATAAGCACTATGGCAGGAATTTCAGTAAAATAAACACCACAAAGCAAGAAATTAAAAGAAGAAGCGCTTTTGATTTATTACAAAATCCTCTTCAGCTTCTGTAATAAATCGAAAGTGCTTCTTCTTTTAAATTTTTGCTTTGTGGTGTTTATTTTACTGAAATTCATACTCAAATTCAACATAGTGCTTATCATTTTTTATGTTTAATTATCCGGCAATGTATTTGCAGTGTTTTAAGTTTAGATTATGGAGAGCATTATTAACCAAATGATCTAGTTCTGCTTGGGCACTTCTATATCAGAAATGGACAGACAATATTATGCCACTAATTAGTAATGAATATTTTTTAACAAACTCTATCCTAAATAGCATCTAAATATTAAACATATTAATTCAACAAACTTTTATATGTATTTAGTTATTCTTAAATTGTTTTATTTATATAATACTGAAATAGCAAATAAAATAAATATTTACATTGCTTTATAATGATTTTAAGAATAATTTTAGTATAGTTTATTAAAATTGAAAGTATTAGAGTATATACAGTTGAGTATTCTACAATGACCAGTTTTTATCAATAAAATAAGGATGCTGCTACAAATGAAGAGGAATACTATCAGCTAAAATAGCATTTATATGCACATATGTCAGGATTTTCCTACTTTGATTAGGAATCTAGCATTATCGTTGTTATTGTTTGTAATGTTCGTTTATCAGTTTAATTCAGTTACCTGCTTATTTGTGCCTTTGGTAGTGAAAAAATATATATTTTTAATTATTCTGCTGTATAATTTTAGTCATGAGCTGGCAAAATACAGTAAGAAATATACATGTATAGTGTATAAAAGTTAAATAAATTAATTTTATATTATTATTATTATTATATATATTTTTCCTCTTTGAATGAGTTGTATTGGATGGTAACTTTGCTTTAGATTGTACATATGGAATGGATTAGTCCAAAATATATATATTTCAGTATATGCTAGAATAAACAGATGCTATAACAAATAAAGTTATAGGAACTGGTTAAGTTTGTTCTAGCATATCCCATTGTGTATTAACTTTAAAACAAGCTATTTCAAATTATCTGATTATAAAAATATTAATTTTTTATTATTAAACATATACAAGTTTTTATTATTAAACATATACAAGTTTTTATTATTAAACATATACAAGTTTTTATTATATAAATTGTATATTTCTTATAACTTAATTAGACTAATTATTTTAATTTATATCATTTTTCTGATTTACAGGCATTGGTGCAATAATATATGCTATTAAAACAAATCCAGATGAAACTGATTTTAGAAACCAGTTATTAACTTATACTAATGATGTTATGATATTAAATGATTCTATTAGAAATCCTAAAGCTGACAATCATTTAAAATATTTAAATAAATGCCTCAATGAAGGTAAGGTTCGCAGATTAAATTTAATAGGATTTTCTGTTCTCTGGATAGATAATTATCATCCTGATTGCCAGCTATATCCATCACAATGTTCTTATCTTAAACCTCGATACTTAACTTTCCATCAGAGAATTGCTGATTTTGGAATATTTGGAAAATGGATTCAAATTTCACAAAAAATGAAAGATTTTGATATAAATCCAAAAGAATGGGAAAATGAACTAAAATAGATATATTTTTGGATCATTTCTTTTATTTTCAATAATACTCTACAAGATATTGTAATATCAGTACATTTTGAGATGAAAATATACATGCAATTATTTCAATAAACTTAAAAGAAACAGTAGATATGTAATTCAAAAAAATTAAAAGTATTCTTATTTATAAAATATTGTGTATAGCTGTAAAATTAATTATATAATACTTCTAAACAAAATCACAAAATATATTTTATCATCTTTATATAACATAAGAAAGTTATTCAGATATAAATTGTTTATATAAGATTTACTATACAGGGTGTCCACGTTTCTATTTTTCTCGAAAACTACCGGGTACACGTGAAAACTGTAAAACACATATTCTGTTACGTTTTCCTTCCAAATTATAATCCGTCATTAAGGTCGATCGGATTGGCCGCGTGGAAACGCTTCGGCTTTCTACTCTGAAGGCCGGGTTCGAGTCTCGGGTCCCACCGCTTGAAAATATTTATCATGGAATCCAAATACAGCCCGTCGATCCCTCTCTCCACAATCCGACTGACCCCTCCCAGGTCTGGGCAGCATGTAGAAGGGCTTGTTTCGCCCGCCACTTAGTATTCTTACTGAGTGAAAAGTAAGATGCGCAACTCTCATAGGCTCCCATTAAACTCAATTTTGAGTGGCGCCCTCTGGTAGATGGAGTCACCACGCATTTAAAATAGCCAACTTCCAGGGTAATTCAACAAAACAATAACCCTGAATGTTGGCTATTCGTAATTTTCATTTATCCGAATTTATGGCATTAAATATTGGAATTTTCGCAATTTCAGCTTTAAAATTAAATTTATATTAAAGTAATTTAATATAATTAATTTATAATCTAAATTAAATTAATTTAGTGTTTTAAAACAAATTTCCAATATCGATAAATAAAATTAAGCTCAATTTATTGACAAGTGACTATATCTTTATTTGACGAAAATTAATACAAATAATTTATTTATTTAAACACAAATATAGAATTCTGTGAACCAGAAAATACTGTATTATACAGGTCAAAAATATTACATAAAATTATCTATGGTATTACAAAGTATTTAAAATATTTGGTAAGTACTTGAAAACACTTCCCATGAATCACGATACAAATATAAAGAAGAGTAACAAGTTGGGAATTTCAGTCATAAAATGTAATGCAAAGTAAACTTAGAATAAAAATCTGTGCTAAACATTGCCAGTAATAGTTTATACATAATTTAACCTTTAATATTAAACATATCACAAAGTAAAATAAAGGAATTATTACTTTAAGAGGAATTACCAGAAATCTAAAAAATGACACATTTTTCGTTTTTCTCATACTATTTTTACAAAATCGAACGAACAGCTAAGACCGCTTCCTTTAGCCGCCATTTTTTCTCCACGTCACTTGAACATGTATCGCCCTCTGTCAAACGGAGTCACCTCTGACGTCAACGAGTTTTAAAAATCTTCAGAGTTGCGCATTCTGTTGTAGATAATCCGTGTTGACGCTTGGTTGGTGAATACGGCCGTTAATGCTTCCGAAATCAGGTATAGTTTTAATAATTACAAATTTGAACAGCGAAGAAAGTGTAAAGTGTGCGATTGCGGGGACTAATTTTAGAACTAACTTTATAAGAACGAAGTATCCCATCTTGGTAAAACGAAATGAAATTATTAGAATCCAATTTAAGTTTGCGCAACGAATTTTTTTGGAAGATGTAGAATTATCCGATGATTTAAAATTCATTTTCGTACTTTTATTTTCGTTTTAAATGAAGAAAAAATTCACTACACCAATATTTTGATTTTTGCATGAGTGGCCATTTTACACAATTAAAATAATTGTTTGTACCATATTTAACTGATTGAGTGCTCTTTAGTCTTCATATATAAAATATTGTGAATCATTTGTATGTTAATAAATTGTTGGTAAATGAATCTGTTTCTATTTAAAACATATTTTTTTAAGTCTAAAATCTGTTGCTATATAAAATCGACGAGTGAAATTTTGAATGAATGTATAGGACCAACCGTATAAATGAGAAAATAACTAAATCGGAAGATAATGATCTTCAACCCAGTGAGGATATAAAGTCGCTGCAATATTTTTCAACTGCACAGTTTCGGTTTAATTTGTAAATGATATTTGTAATATGGGTTTGCTTCATTATCATCTGAATCGATTTTATGAAAATAATACCAAGACATAAACTCTCTAAGGCCGGCCGCAAACTAGTCGATATTGCAGCATTCAATCGCATTCGACGTATACCAAAATCGTACGCGTACAACTTGTCATTGCATACTCATTGCAACGACATCGATACCTCCGACGAAAAAAAAGGCAGAGCGAGCAATATTCTGAATAACAAACATGTTAGATATTTGGTGCGATGGCACGTACGCAATGAAAACTTTTAGAAAGTTGAGCATACGTATTTGAATATCATTATTCAGTATACGTGCTTTTGGATTAATTTAAAGTTGAAATTATGGAAAGTAAAGTTATAATAAGTTCTGTTCGTTAGATTCTTGAAGATAAAAGTTTTCTTTTGATGGTTTTTTTTTATAAGAGGTAAGTAGCAGCTATATTAATTAATGATTTAAATTTAAAAGTCACTTCAGATTAGACATTTATACGTATGCTGTGTTTCTTTTAGATCACTAGGATACTTTGGAATTCGAAGAATCCATGTTTTAATAGAAATAGTCTATTGAATTTAATTGAATACGTCGACGTTACTTGATGGATAAGCAAATGTTCGAGAATTGTTGATTAGCTATGGAAATAAAGTCATGAGTGACGTCGATTTAATAGCTTCGGCAAGGATCGCAACTAGCGATGTTTTATGAAATAGTCATATGGTTATAAAAATTGCATCTGAAATCAGATCGCAGTCGATGCCATCGAATAGTCTGTGGAATCCTTAGATATATATATATATAGTTGATGATTTCAAAAATGTAGGAAAAAGAAGCCGTGTCCCTCCCCGTCGGTGGCGTCCTGCGAAGATGGCATTCGCCCTAAGAAAAAATATGAAGGAAAGAAAGGCCAGATATGTGCACACACCCCAGAATCGAACAGTTGGTTCTCTCCCCTGTTCAAGAATTAAAATTGTAACTCTTCTTATTTAGTACAGCTCATTTACTTCTAGAGCTGATGATGATAGTTGTATTTATTCTTTTGTTGCATCGTATTTTTATTTTCTTGCTTATTTTAATAACTATGTTAATTTTGTTTATTATTTTAGTCTCCGAGTCAATTCTACTATCTTGGATCCCTATGTCACTTACTTACGACCCTTATTCGAAAATACGCTATTAATTCGAACCACTTTTTTTCAGTCTTTCCGAATTTTTTCAGATTTTTTTTCAGGATCCTCACACAATATGCCCAAGCCGAATTCAAGTCAAAAGTTAATTTTGCATATTAAATCTGGGTATCTAAAAGTCGGATTTTTTGGAAACCGACAAACCCTAGTTGCTATTGAATTCAGCTCTTTTCTGCGTTTGCTGCAGACTACACCCCAACTGGAAACCCGAATTAAGTCCCACTAAAGTTGTTGCCATAGTTAGTTAAGCTATAATAAAAATTATTACAGATAGAATTTGGATTTTAACGAATATTAAGATTGCATACTATCAGCATAAAATCATTGTAATGTCTCTTGATAGTACAATATATAATATAGTTTATAAAGCATAACACTTCAATTTTATCTTCACGAATTCTTAATTAAAAAAATGTTTTAAAATGATTATTTTGTTACGTATGTTTGGTGGATATTTATGCCAGAATAGTTTGATATGCATTATAATTAAACCATCAACTACTCTGCTATTAAGGTAACGGTGAGAGCATATCAACATAAATCATTGAAAAAAGTGATTGTTTTAATGTATATGGTGTGTTCAAATGAAACCGTCACGTGATGAGTTGACATTTCAGTTTTGGAACGCGGATGCTAAAGTGAAGTTGTATGTGTTTCGCATGCGAATTGCTCTTAAATTGTCCATTTGCGTCATTTTTAAACGCGCGACGTAACGTTAAAGATAGCTGGTATGATTGAAAATATGCAGGGTATGTAAGCTATAATTCAATTTTTAAAGGCTAAGTGCTGAATGCCAGTGATGCTATTGAATGACTTGCATAATGACTGAACATCACAAGGAACACTGAATGGACCTCAGCTTGAAGCATTTAATGCGTTACTGCAATCAGAGCAAACAGTATCTGCGGCGCATAGTGATGAAACAAACCCTATGGATGTAACATTTCCTTTGAATAATCCATATATTAACGAAAAAAACAAAAGTTAATATAAATAAAATATTTTTATTCAAAACATAAAATAAATTTTGAACGTTAATATAAAACGTTAATTGCCAAAAAATAAGATATAGCCATTAATATTTTTGTCATTCTTCTAATAGTTTATTCTCTTCAACAAAGATAGCAAGTGTGTCATTCTTCTCAGGAAAGGCAGTGACACTCTATTTTCTTTTTCTGATTGGTAAT
>WUQG02037640.1:0-29805 GCA_011317285.2 Androctonus mauritanicus | reverse complement strand
GAGACTAAACACAAAGAAATTATTCAAATATATACAAATATGGTATTATAATAAAAAGCATAATGAAATATATATAAAATAAATTTAAGACTGATTCTGAATTATATTAGAAATAATAATAACTTTT
This sequence comes from Androctonus mauritanicus, assembly GCA_011317285.2. Lineage (NCBI taxonomy): Eukaryota > Metazoa > Arthropoda > Arachnida > Scorpiones > Buthidae > Androctonus > Androctonus mauritanicus. Next base: position 29,678 of record WUQG02037640.1, on the reverse strand, counting down.
GATAAGATCTTTAATAATTAAAAGATCTTATCAAAATATCTTTTAATAATTAAAATAATTAATATAATTATTTTAATTATTAAAAGATAATAATTAAAATAATTAATATAAAAGAAAAGATCTTTTCTTTTATATTAATTAAAAGAAATACTATTTTTCTAGTTAATGCTGCAAACTCACAGAAATGGCAATTTTTGAATTATGTCATCTTTGAAGTAAGGATGCAGTATATTGATTTTATTTGTAACAATATGAAAATAACATATTTATTAATTATTAAAGATTAAACATTGAATGCTTGGAGATACTTCAGTTATATTTCATAATGGAATAACAACAAGATATTTCTCTATCTACATATAGAGAGAAATTTCTTGTTGTTTTTTATCAGATATCCTGCCTGAATTTCTCATCATAAAGTAGAAGATTTATTATTATATGGATTGCTTTTACCTAATATATTTATATAGATTTATCTTTTTTGGATTTAATAACAGTTTAAATAGCATTTGTTAAAATCAGTTGTCATTTTTACTTATAATTTAAATAAGAATCTGTATAAATCTTTCATTTTTAAATAGTTTTATTCTAACTTACTTTATAATATATTTATTCAGTATATATTTAAGACTGATTTCAACTTATATTGAGATAATGATTTTTTATATTCAATTGTAATGAAAATTTTATTCAATCTAAATGTTTACTTCTCAGCTTACTAATCATTTATTTAGGCATATTGAATTATAGCTTGAAGGCATTAAATTAAGTGGAAGATCTTAATATTTTCAAATTTTAAACCAGTAATAAAACTTATCAATTTCATTAATTATTTAAATAGAGAAATTCTGTTTATTAATATAGGTAGTCCTTGATTAATGTTAACTTGTACTTATGATATAATATCAATAAATTCTGCTCTTGGTTAATACAATTCCCTAATCCAATGGTCTGATATATGAAAAGCATTCTTTTTGTACCTGATTCTTGTATTTTTGTATTCTTTATGTTTATTAAGATTATATATTGTGTCCTAGTAAACATTAGTAATGAGAAATTCATCACTAAGTTTGGGCATTTATGACTTTCAATCATTTCCAACTTACAATAGAGAGATTCAAAATTTTTGAATCCAAACTCTATTGTAAGTCAAGGATTACTTGCATTTATTGAATAATTATTTTAATATTTATTATTATTTTAGGATATATTTGAAAAAACTACTATATCAAGTTCAGCATTTTGTTTGTTTCTACATCAAAATTATTTAGACTTTATGGAAAAAATTGAAACTGTGGTTGACTGTTGTACATATTTCAGTGATTGTGATGTAATTAGTTCAGATTGGACAGTAAGTTAGCTTTTATAAATTATAATAATAATAATAATTTTTCAGTTGCTAAATTTTATTTGTTTTTGAATATAACATGAATATAATAAGAAAACTTGATGTTCAATTTTATTTTATTATTAAGGAACAAAGTATTCTTGATAAATATACAGCATCTCTTTCATCAAGAGCACTTATGTTTTATTTATATTCAGAAATTGTTCCAAGGCATAAATGGAAACCACTTCATAAGCCTCAATGGTATTCTTCATTTAAAACAGTATGGTGAATTGTATTCATAATATTAAATCAATATTTTTAAAGTTTGCAATTAATTTTAATTAATTACAGCATAATGAATATTCTACTGCATTAAAGTATATGTTTAAAGGTAAGAATTTTTAAATTTCATTAATCTAGTTTATTAGATAAATCCAGTGTTGATATTTAATGAAGTCTAAATTTAATGTTTTAGATTGGAGAACAAACACAAGAATATTAAAAACTGATATTTTACCTTATTCAGTTAAAATTCCTTATTTTAAATTTTCAAAAGGTTTGTAAAATATTAGTTTTAATAAAATTGTTTATCTATTATGATAATATTTGCATGCTTTTATAATTTATAATTATTTTGTGTATATTTGTGTTTTTATTTTTATATCTGGTAAATAGATTAAAAATAAAACATTTGATTGGTTAGGCCATTTTTATAATTGTTTGTTTTTCTTGAATGATTGTAGAAACCTAATAATAGTATTGTACAGAATGTGTTGTTTCTAAGTTAAATTATTTTCCTTAAAAGTAATTTTTTTCATAATTGATTATTCAATAAAACTTAATGATTCAATCACTTTTGATGAAAATTATATTTTATTATTTATTAAAATGAAATTATATTACTGTAATTGCTATTGCAGTAAGTTAGAGAAGGAAATTGGCTTATTGCTATAGCATATAAATAATATATTAAATAAATATATCCTTTAATGATAAATGATTACTATTTGATTTATCAATATGAAGAAAATTGAGGAATTCATTCATAATTATGTGATAAATGTCTTATCATTTTCAATAACTTTTATGTTTATTTTCTTTTGATATTGAAAAAATTGGATACACTAATATTGAAAAATTTAAAATTTGTATATTAAAAAAATTATAATAATTTTCAGCTTCAGTTAAACTAGGCATTCTCATAAAATACAAATTAAAACTAATTGACAATTTGTATTATTTTTATAACATTATTTTTTTAATTAAAATAGGGATGATTTGTGTATTATGGTCTCAAGCTGAAACATTTAAGGGGCCTATTCAAATACATTTAATATTTTCAGTGAAACATGAAACTTTTTATAATGTGAAGTCTAAACTGTATTAGTCTAACATACAAATCTGACATTGAATTAAAACCATAATAAACAGTCCATGATTAAATTTTCAAAGATAGTAACAGGTTTAGTTCATATTTGAACTTCTAAGTGGATGAATTTTTTATCATATGATAATTCTCGTCGAAATCTTTTTAAATATAGTTGCATGATGAAATCAGTTTAATACAGTAATTATATTTTAATTATATTTTGAAAATTTAAAAAATTATATTTATACCAAAAACTTTAGAAAAACTTTTGATAATCTTATATCTTTTCTAAAAGGATGTAAAATGAATTTTTAAAACAATATCATTCAAATTATCAATTATTATCATCTGCAAATTTATATTTAGAAATCTTATTTGGAAAATTAAGAAAATAAGCAATAATTTTGCAATGCCAAGTAAAAAGCCTCAAAAATTTCCTTTATTAAATGATATAATGTATCTATATATAGCAGATAGTTAATATTACTAATATTTACAGAATAATTATATTAAATCATGATTTTCAAACTGAAATTATTCAAAATCTATTAAAAGTACCAGCAACAAATTTTGAATTTTTGATATTATTCAAAGTTAAAATTAGATTCAAATGTTTTAAATTTTTGTTATAAAATTTTAATTACAGATAAAACTCTGATAACTAGTAAAACTTTAAAGCTAAATCGATGTAAATGTGAAAAGATTTCTAATGATATTTCATTAAACAGCAAATAAAAATTTATTTGTCAGATTGAGCTGAAATTATGCATATAGTTTTAATTTTACATTTAAAAGTACTTTTTACAAAAATTTTAAATTTTATATCACAATATGAGGTATAATATCAATTTCATTTAATTACATTTCTTATTTCCTTCAAAATTTTAGAATCTTTTTACTTGGCATTGCAAAATTATTGCTTTTCTTGATCTTCTAAATAAGATTTCTAAATATAAATTTACAGATGATCATTTGGATGTCTTGTTTTAAAATTGTGTGATGACAATTACTTTTGGCATTACTTTGTATTAAATTAAAAATAATTTATATTTTTTGTATTTTTACAAAATTTGTTTCTAATTAAGTTTAATTATTATTAGTAACAATTTTTCTCCAAAAATATCTCACATCAATCAAATGTCCCAAAAAAAAATTATAAATTATATAGATGTTGAATGCCAAAACCAGGAGCAATTTATTATTTGTTCAAAATTCAACAAGGAAAAAAATGAATTTGGCAGGCATTGCTCAAATTTATTCTATAAAAGATTTTACAGTAAATTGCAATACATAGCTGGCATTTAAACTAAATTTTCAAATATAGTTTAAATGCTAAGCAATTTTTACTCTTTATTGAATTTTAAATAAATAAAATAAATTGCTCCTGGTACTCAAGATATCATTTTTTTTAAATTATTTAATCTTATACAAAAAGTATTTTTGTAAATTATATGTATGTAACAAAATAAGAATAATTAATAATGTTTAATATCTTTATTTCATTATCTGAAATTTATTTTATATATTTATTAAACGTTAAAAATAAAAAAGCAGATAATTTCTTTCATGTATTATAATCGTCAATAAAAAAGTTTCCAGAATTAAAAGCCAATTAATGTTCATTAAATAGTATATATTATATATAGGATTTTAATTGGTTTATCATTTTATCATTATAAGAGCTTCCCAACTTATGTTCCAAATTTATGTAAATTTTACATAATTGTTATAAGAAAATAAACATTTTATGGAATATATATAGTTTATCTATCACACAAAAGATATAACTATCATATTATAATATTGTAGTTATATCTTAACATGCACAATTTCTATGGTTACAGTGTTATGATTTATGATAACTTTATTATGTAGAGTTAACTATCATTACAATAATGCCATAATCATTTTTGTAATATTGCTAAATAAAATTGCAGTATTAATACTGGATATTAAATTATAAAGATAAAAATATTTTGCATTTCAAAATTTTTTTACATAAATTGGGAAGCTCCTATATATATTATTATAATTTTAATTAATTTACATTTTTCAACATAATTTATTTATCTTGGTAGAAGAAAGAGATTTTGTAAGAAATGCAATTATTTTCAATTTTCAAAAATATGGTATGAGGTAAGCATATAAATTTCTCTTTATTAAAGTTAGTATTGATTCTGAACATATTTAATTTCCAAAAAATTATGTCACTTTATAATTAAAATTTGCTCTTGATTTTATTTCTATAATTATTTTATAATTTGAAAATTTTAAAAATTTTAATTTTAAAATACTTGTTTATTTTAGAACAAATTTTTAATTATTTTCTTTTTCAGACATAAAATAGATAACTTGACAGAAAAAGACATATTTGAAGAAAACATAGAAGAAGAAAATTCTAAATATACAAGAAATAAATTGGATGATCTAAATAATGATGTAGAAGATGAAATAATCATTGAAGAAGATGATGATTAATAATAATAAATAAAATGTGTAAATATTTGTATAAAAATCTATTTAAAATAAAAAAATAAATATAAAAAAATCATGATAAAATATAAAAATGAGCTGTCAATTTGATTTTTTTTTCTTTCAAATATAGTAAACTTTAATAATTGTTTTTATGAAAGAAATTATAAAATAATTGATTTCAATTCCAAATTTATAATTTTAAATGTATTTTTTTTTTTTTTTTTAATATGAAATTTTCTTTTCTTTCCTTATTTTTTCTTTTTGTCATATTTTTCATTATGAATTATGACATAGTTGATAATATTTGAGTTTCCACAATTGATAAAAAATAGAATCATAATGGATAAATCAGTTTTATCTCTTTGTTTTGATCATAGGCTGATAATAATCAGTTCATGATCTCACTTATGGCTGGCTTAGTGCAGAATGTTTTATATTTTCTGAAATCAAAAGATTCATTTGAATTTTCAAGTTATCTTTCATTAAAAATTTTTTTATCATTATTAGTATAATCAAAAATGAAAAATTTTAATTTAAAATGTTTTGATCTTGAAACATAATGGAATTATTTTATTCTATCATATTATTTTCTCAAAATATGAAAAGTTTTATTATTAGATACTTATTAAAAATTATATATCAACTTACAATTTTACTTCTATTTAATTGAATTAATAATTTAAATTGTCAGTTTAAAGATAAATAGTTTGACTCAGCATTTTGTGAGATTTGATTCTAAATTTAATAAAATGTTTGTTTTCAATCTCAAGAGTCAACTGCTATTTAATATAAAAGACAAATCAAATAAATTTTTCTATTTTTGCAATGAAAAAATATATTGGGAATGAATAAATTTTAAAATTATCAAAGGATTTACTCAATTTAAGCTTCTTACAAATTTAAAAAAAAAAAAAAAACTCATTTATTATATAAATTTAAATACTTTATAATTACATAAATTACTAAATAAGAAATTAACTTATTTAAAGATCCATTCATACAACAATACTGATTATTGCATATTTGACAAATACATTTATCATATTGCTATACAATTGAATTATCTACATTTTTAAATACTTATACTATTATTTTGTTACACTAATTAATGATAAATTATAAAATATACAACGAACTGCATAGCAGTTAAAATAGATACTGTACTGTATATACCTATTATTGCACATTCACAAAACATTTCTAAATTGTTTTTAAATCTTATCAAAACTACAGGATTCTGTACAGAAATTAGACCTTACTTTAAACTACGTGAAAAGTAAACAATAGTCTAATATAGTTGACAAATATACTAAAATGATGCAAAGGCTTAATAGGTGCGAAGATGGTAAGTTTTGTTTAGAACCTCCATACCATATTGATTGTGCTGGGGCATGTGATTTTGTACTCTTTGGGGTTAATCGTGGAGACCTAGAAAAATAGATTGCATCGTTTATTTTATAAATTATGATTAAAGACTACAGTATTGTTGCTTTACATATAAAACAATTAAACGTTTAATGTTGTATATGAATCAAAAATTAATTTAGAAAATCAAAATGAAGGACTGCACATTTACCTTGTGCTATACTCGTCGAGACGAACCCAAAGGTCATTAAATCTCGGATGAGAATTTAAAGATGGAGAACGAGTCGCCTTGAGAAGAATAACAGAATCGTGTTTAATCCTCTGTTTGGCGTCTTTGGTCGAGATGCTGGAACGATTCTTTTTATATTTTCTCCAATTGCTATAAATAATAAATTTTTATTAACTATTAATTATTATTAAATTGGCTTTATAACTTTAAACTTGTTCAAACTTTCGTGAATTACCAAGTTTTTTTTTTTAATTGAAATCGCAACTCTCTTAAAATTTATGTCAACAAAAAAGAGGTTTATATTAATCTATTTAGCGTGATGTTTTTCTATTTAACCATTGGAGCTGCTGTATATTATTATGAACTATTAAGTTCGGCAAGAGAAAAAAAGTGATCATTTAAGGTCATTTACTGCATAAAATTCTAGCATATCAAAGAAAGTATAACACGGGTAAACGCTTATTTAATCTGCGTGCGTGCTTATCTTTTATCGTTTATATAGCGATAATCGTCGAGTGTTTACATCGACTTCCAAGTATGTTTGGATTTCTCCTTATCAAAGTATCCGACTGTCACTTTTATCGGATTTCATCTTTCCGACGTTTGGATTCAGTCAACATTTCTCTTTCTCTCTCATAATTGTAAAACATACCCGATTATTAATGTTTTGTAATTATGAAACAAAATCTGCAAAGAAAACAAAAAAAAATAAATCTTTGTTAACGAGATTGCTAATGACGAGGTAAGCAATGCAAAACTGAAGAAAAGTGAGTTGATGTGCACTTTATCGCTTCTGCCCAGGCTCTACAATTTGTCTGCAACGTAATTATTAAATTACATACCCCGAGGGTTTTATAACGAGACGTGATAGCTTACTGTCACGTTTTTCTGTAATTCGTGATTTTTCTTTACACACAAAAAATCTTTGTAAAGCTCTTTTGCAAATGTGCCGACATATGAGTAACTGAATACAAAAAAAAAGTTAATAATCTCATTTCTTTCCATTTATATTATAATCAATGTAAATAATATTGTATTTGTTCTTTTCTTCACTCTATTTTAAGAATCTCTTCCAGTGTGAGTATTGTTGACCAAAGAGATTTAAAGGATAGACTCACCCACGCAACTTTCTCGTTGAAGGAACATGCACAACTTGAAAACCAGCTTCCTTAACGAAATCGAGAATCGTGTCATTGCCTAGAAAATGACCTTAAAAAAAGAAAAATATATAACTGAATTAGCTAGCAAATATTTACAATCAATATTCAGTACAAATATAACATTCAAATTTATAAATGGAATTATTTTCTGCAAGAAATTCAAAAGAAAAGTATAAATTTATCATATTAAGTTACACTGTTACTGAATTAAAAATATTACAAGTAAAATATGTTTACTTTTCTCTTAATAAAAAAAAACGTGCAATACGTTTACAAGTTATCAAATCAAATTTAAATCAATTTTATGTAAAATTGAAGATTTTGGATGAAACAGACTAAAATTATAATCAAATAACAAATAAGGAGATTACATACCAGTAAAAATACTGCATAATGAAAATCTTTAGTAAAACTTACCATTTAATGAAAATAAAAGATATTTCTGATATTATATCTTATTAATCTAATTGATTAATTATGGACAGACTGAAATTCTAAAACGAATATTTGTATTGTCAGCCAATAGAGAATGTCTTATTGCAACAACCTTAATGAGAACGGATTACCGACAATTCTACTTCGCAATCTTGTCCAATAAGATTCGGAAAAGAAGATTACAGAAAAAGACTTCTAATTAGGGACAAAACTTTAGGAAACTCTCGCATCACACTAACGACTTTCTGTTTTCAACAAGTTTCCACCCCAAACTCAACATGATGCTTTCCAGCACGTGTGAGAGTGGATTGACTCACATAACTTGTTTATAAAGCAGAATTTCTAGAAGTAAATTTCTCCTTTTTCTCTAAACTGTTTTCAAAGTGAAGAGAGATCAAATGGAATTCCGATATCTTGTATGGAATTCGACTTGGGTGGTAAGTGACTAAACTGAAATTGGTTCTTCTTTTAACTAGAGGAGTGCTTCTAAATTGATAAATGAGTGTATACTGTCGGTTTCTTTTGACTTGGAAAGTAAAACATTTCTTTGGAATTATCATTAATATTATATTAAATATATATGTTATATACACAGCGTATATATATCGAAAAGTGATAAATAATCCCTATACAATAATTTTTATTCTAATATATTTTTTTTTTTTACTTCTTCCTGTAGCATATTTTAATATAAACTAAATTTATAAAGAATCGATGCTTTAGTTTATTTAGTTTAGAAGGAAACGACCAATTAAATATCAATGGAGCGAATCCTAATAAACATTAAGAGACTGGTTAATGTCTTAAATAATTCCAATTAACATACTATGCTAAAGAGAAACAAACAGTTCACAGCAGGTTATAAATTATTAAAAAATAAGAAAGCCTAATCAATTTGTATTTTACTACACTTCCGACAGTACATTATTTTCTCTTTTTTTATAATTATAACCTACCCGCTCCAAAAGCAAAAAAATAGCTCGTATCGGGATAGGAATTAAGCAACTGAACCACTCGATCTCCCATTCTTTTATTTCGTTTGTAGATGAGTTCTTCTCGGAAGTAACGGTCAATATTTCTGGCGACAGCTATTTCCTGGGAAGTCATAGTTGTGCTGTTTAAATGGGGCACTTGAGTTGAATCTTGACTGAACACAACGGAGTTAAGGTCTCCGCAGTTATAATGCTTAATCAGATCGTCCGTTGTATAGAATGCTTGGATGTCTCCAGATCTGATACTTTCTTGCTGATAGAGTGTCTGATTCAAAGCAAATAAAACCTGAATTAAAAAAATAAAATAAATTGAAACTTTTATTAAAAATTTTTTTCTTTTGGCTAAATATCAAATATAAATAACGAGTAATTTATTTAAACTTTGATAAATATTAATTAAAAATTAAAATTTTAAGATTCATCTAATAAACAGAGAGAAACATCAAATATTTCCTATAAGTTATTTTATAGTTTTTCAGAGATAAAATAGAAAATTATAAAAAGAAAGATTGAATAAACTTCCCGATTTCATAAAACAGCTTTAATCTGTTAAATTGAAACATTTAAATAATCGATAATGACGTCACCGAGTGTGCTTAATAGGCTTCATTTCCGGTTCCTGTCACTGTGACATTTCCGAAATGACGTCATTCCATACAATAGGATCATCTGCATCATTTCCATCATTGTTTTGGAATCTTTCCAAGTCACAAAACATTTATTTTATATCGCATGTTGATTTGCATATATATCACGTTTAGATAAGATATTTTATTACTTTTATTTAAAAATAGACTATAAAATATGATGGCCCCTGTAAAAAGGTTGTTGCGCCTTGCATTCTTGCCAGCAGTGAAGCTCATAGCGTAAATCGTTTTAAAAGTTTTTAAAAAGGATATATAATTTTAAAATTGTATTAAAAATACTAACTAATATTTAATTGATTTGTTTTGATTGATATTCAAGGTTAAAATAATGAATGGTAGACAATATTTCAAAAGCCTGAACATCCTGCCTAATCAATTTGTAGTTATCGGTTAATCTTCGTATCGTCAGCATAAAATGAATGAAATGTGCCTTCTTTAACTGAGCGTTAGATGAATATAGATAAATTTAAAATATATTAAGATATTTACTATTAAAATAAAAATTATTTTTGATTTTATTTTAAATTATAAATTATTTTATAATTATGATTTGTAAAAGTAGCTTAAGACTTTAAATTTAGTTTAAATCAACCCCTTTTATTTTTCAGTATTTACACTCAAGTTTTTCATAAGTTATTATTTTAAATTTTTATTTTTAGTGTAACATGCTCTCGACTTTAGACTGCTAACTGATACTATAAATTTACTTAAAATAAGTTTTAAGTGTGACTATATTCTTAATGGTTAACTTATACAATAATAATTATGAATATATTTATGTAGATTATCTTTTAATATTATTACCTGAGTAAAATCCAATCCGTTCAAGGGTACACATTGTTCTTCAACTTTTTCAACTGCTCCAGTGCCTTTATTCATCCTTTCTGCTTCCTGTGCCAAATACAGATCTAAAACTGGTATGCCACGCGATTTGACATCACTTTCAGTCAAAGAATTGACCATCAGCATCACCCAAATGGGCCTCTTTCGTTCCCAGTTTCCCGTGATAGCATTGAAGAGATAATCAGCGTATAAACCTCTTCCTCTTTGATCCGCCGTCATCCACGAAGGTAACATTCCTTTGACGTAATCCAGGTGGCGCTTCAATCTTCTATAAAGATCCTCCGGTAACACATCAACTAAGTTCTTTCCCTGAGGCAGCATTTGACAATTGGACAAAGTCGAGATAGTTTTAGGGTCTATTAAGTCTAATTCGAAGTATATAGTATCGCTCGATTCGAAAGCTACTTTTACGTTTTCGGGTATATAATCCCAAACTCGGGTATAAGGAACGTGAATTGTACCGAAAAAATAAGATGGAGGATCCTTCTTCACCATCCAAAGAAATGACATATATTCTTCATTCTAAATAACAAATAAAAATATAAATTCACTTTTTAATATAATTCAAATTTAAAATAAAAAATATATATATTTTAAATTATATACTCATTAAACACCTGTGGCTAATTGAAAAGGCTCATCAATGAAGAATGAGGTTTTTCTCACTTTTGTGTTTTACCCTTGACACCAATGTTAAACATGCAAAACATAATCAATTTTCGTAATACTAGTTTTTAAATTAAAAATAGCATAAACGAGTTTTATAACAATCTTTCAAAATTTTGTCGAATAAAAATAATAACTAATTAACAGAAAATAATGGATGATATAAGTTGTGGTTTATGACACTGTAATAATCAAATATGTAGGGCCTATAATGTATATAAAAATTTTGAAGATATAATTAGCATAATTATATTATTAAATGTAATAGTTATATATAGCATATTTATTAATTTCCATCTGATTTTTTTCTAATGAAAATATGGAGAAAAGTTTTTATTAAAAAAATTTTATTGGGAATTATATATTTACTATATAATGGTCTATATATATAATGAGTAATATTATTTAGAAAATTGAAATTTTTATAATAAAAATAGTAAGTAGGTCTATATTTTTATACCATATGATAATTATGATTATATGATTCATCATTTTCTTTTATTCGTTAATTTTATCTGCTTATCAGTTAGTTCAAATAACTTACCGTCTTTAGCTGTTCTAAATTAAAAGGAAGAAGCGAAATATGTTTGATATTTTATAATTAAAAAAAAATAAGACTGCAAAATAATTGTTAAATGCGAATTCCATTTTCTCCATTGCTAGACAATTAGTAAACAAGTCATAGATGCACCACTAGTTGTTGAATGGTTGGGAACAATAGGCGGCCGACATCAAGGAATCGTGCATTATTAGGTGAAGGACGATTCTGAGAAAAGGGGCTCGTCGAAGGCCAAATATGTAGTTCAGCCGTGATTAACTAACTACTGAGATTGAACCAATCTCTCTAAATATGCAAATGAATAATTAAATCAAAATTGCATATTCCATACAAATTCTCAATGTAACATCGCCATTTCAATTATGTCGCTTTTAAAAAGCAGACGACGTTATTTTTAATAAATTTCAGTTTAATTAGCGTTTTCTTTAAAATATTTAAATTAATCATTTTCATCGGCAATAAATTATTAATGCGACTTATTTATTGGATTTAATAAATATCAAAAAATAAAAAATTCAAAAAGTTAAAAAAATAAATACTTTTTTTACTACTATAATTAAATTTTTAATACGATTTGATTCGGTGGCGTTTTTTTAATAATAAATTCTTAAATAAATAATATTTTTAACTATTTTTTGTAATTATCTTTGAAAATAAAATAATCTGTTCATTTACAGATTATTTTATTTTCAAAATATTTATTTTATTTTCATAATATTTGAAAATAAAATAATCTGTTCATTTACAGAAATAAATTTAAATTGAAACGAATTTTCAAAAATAAATCATATTAATATTATTTAATGATCATGAATTATTAATTTAACTTTTTTATAACTCAAGTTTAACAATTTTCTAAAGCAGGCTGGATATTTTAATTAATAATTATTAAAAATAAAAATAAATAAATTCTTAATAAAGCTTGTTCAAAATTGTAATAAAATTAATAATACTTAATATTAGCAATATATTGTTGTAATTATAATTTTAATTGTAATGAAAATCGTTTTAAATTTTAATAATAGGAAATATCAAAATTTTAATATAAATAAATTTTATGTCAAATATATAATTTTAAATTGATGAGCTTGTATACAATACGTGAAATTCATTTTAATATATTTCTACAGAGTTGATAATGAACGTCATTAATAATAGAATATTGATTTGAATGTGACGTCATCAAGATATTTTAAACTTTAAATAACTTTGGAAATAAAATTATTGATAATAAATAATTCAAAATTTAATTCTTAAGTATATTAATTAAATTATATTTCTGTAAATATTTTAGTATTTTAGTCTAAAAATAACGATACTAATAATTTATTTAATACTTTAGTTTAATTAACATTTTTTAAAATATTTCGCGCGTTTCAACGATAAATTTCATTATATTAATTTATTTTAAAATTCACATTTTATAAAAATAAATAATAAATCTAAGAAAACTATTCATTTTTGAAATAAACGTCTTAAATATACTTTTAAAAGCAGACGACATTTTAAAAGTCAAAATTACTTTTGATGACGTTGAATAAAATTTTAATAATTAATAAAAACGGATTAATTTAATAGTTGCGCAATAAATTTTTTTTAAATTTTATTTCAATATAGCGAATATATTTAATTATGTAAGCATATTACAAATGAAAAAGTTGCATGACGTCATAAATATTCAAATATTTTAAATAAGTTTTATTTGAAAAATAATCTTGCATTAATAATTTAAAAAAAAAAATTATTAATTTTATTATACTTTTTGATTAAAACTACAGATAAGAATTTTAAGTAAAGGTTAAGGCCAAATCGTTCCTAGAGTGAGAATGGGGAAAGAACTAATAAACACCTCGTTTTTTCCGATAAAAAAAATGCTAAATTACGAGTTTAAACAAAGTCAAAGATCAAATAGCAAGACTAACAACGACTAGTCGGATATAACGAGTCTTATTTATTATCGTGGGAACTGGCTTCCCATGTGCGTTTCGCATACAGAACATTCATTGCTTAATGTGGTTGATTTACAATTGGAAAAGATCTTTTTTGTCTATTTAAAAGCCAAAACATAAAAACATTCGCTCCTGCTATTAAAACTCAATTTAAATGACACGGATTGTACAAATTGTTCGGAAAATGTCGGGGATGTCTACGAGTTTAATTAAGATAAATTGACGACTTAACTCAGTTAAATGACGTATTAACTACTTTTAATTAGCGTGATAATTTTGGAAGTATATCAATTCGTTGAATGATCTTTCCTTGTCCCCATTTTCCATGCTTTTAAAAAGAGTTTCGGTAAAGCTGAGGCAGCGAAATTTCATATTACTATACGCTAGTTTAGTGCATGCAGTTTTTCGTGTGAAAAAGAGTAAATAACATAAAATATCGTAAATAATATTAATAAAAACTAAACGAGGAATGGAAATTTTTACGAAATAAAATGAACTATAATTAGCAAGTATATGCAAAAGAAATTTTGTCTTGGAAATAAATGGAAAAACTTAATGTAAAAAAAAAGAAAGAAATTATACTACCTGAAATGTAGAATAAACAAAAACGAAATAAAAAACTGAAATTCAGCACTCTAAAATAATAGAAATTCAAAGCATGAAAATAATAGAAACGGATACAAAACGTAAATAGGAATCGAAAGGAAACAAAGCAATGTTTTAAGTAAAGAATAGAGGGAAAACAATAAAAAATGAAGAAATAACAGGAAAGTTTATAAGGAAAACATCTTTTTTTTTAACTAGTTGAAGTCATGGTACACTTCTGAATATTTTTCTCTTAATGTGTTAATGTATTTAATTAGTATGTTTTTATTAAGCGTGGTGACCTCGAAATTTAATCATAGGTTGAACCCAAGTACCGTTTTTTACAGTCGCCTCTCCTTTATTACCTTTTTAATTTGTAATAATTCTAAAGAATAAATCGGAGAAAATCTGGGAGGAAATATAATTTTCTCTTTGATAATCGTGGATATTTTATTTATCTTTCAGGGAAAACTACTTAACGGATCAAAGTTCAAGTTCCTGAAACGAGATTTTTAATAAGGTTCATTAATTTTTGACCTCAACATAGTTAGGCTACGAAAAATTTTCTTTTTGTACTCGTTCTATATTGAATATACTCTATATATAAATATATAAAATGTCACTTTAGAAGAAAATTAAGCTTGTTTGTATCGAAACTATGTTTTTAACTTTCGACAAATCGATTGAAATGGTTCAGACTTTGTTACTAAATCAAAACTTGCCACAAAGAAACGAAATGGTCTTCTTTATCGTCCTTATCAATAGACCATAAATAACATAAAAATGACAGCTAAGATTCTCACATCAATCACAAAATTACAGAAGAAAAGAGAAGAAATAAATTTCGTTCATCTCTCCAAAAAGACTTACCAAACTTGGATAGCTCTTTTAGTGTTTCTGACAGAATTCTGGTAATGGGCCAAAAATCTGAAAATTCTAACTGTTCAGAACCAGAACGACAAGATTAACGATAAGATCTGATCCAAGTATTTAAAAACCTTTTTTTTGCGAGAAAACAATAAAAAAAAAAGACTCACCTATGCTAAACAATAGATAGGATCTTATGCGCAAGTTCAAATTGGTCATATATTAATTCTAAAAAGTTATCTGTTTAAATATATATAAAATGTCTATTTTATACTTCTCTATTAAAGTTGTTATCTATTAAGATCTACAGAAGTTATTACGCTATATATGAATAATTCAAAGAAGAAAATAAACATAATAGGCTGTCTCGTTAGCACCCTTAAAATACAAAGAGTGCCTTCATAGGTACGAATCACGTGATACTACTGGCCCAATTTCCCCCTTTCGGAGGGTTGGGTGTGCTAATACTTATAAACACTTGAGTGTTAAAGAGAGGTAAAAATAATAATAACAATAATAATAGAAAGCAAGTAATGAAGAGTTATCGTGAAATTTCAACAGATTTGTTTACGTCGGCACCTCTTAGATCAACATGTGTGTACGCTATTTGAACTGCCGCCACGGCAAAAGTCCTTGTGGAGACAGCTTTCTGCCACCCAAACCAGAAGTCGGCGTCTTTCTCTAAGCACGTGCACCGATATATCCCTCCAAGGCATCGAGCAAGTAGGTTAGTTCAGTGATTGTATCTACTATAAGGTTGTTGGATGTAGAAAGAGAGCAGCAGCAACAGCGGCAGCACTTACCTTTGAATTGTCGCAAAACGACGGCTGCCTAAATCTTTTTGATGATACCTCATCCAACAGCATCTATAAAAATCGTAAAAATTTTATGATAAATATAAAAATTTAATCCGGTAATAAATTAATCGTAAAAATAACTTACCATTATGGACATAGTAAAAGTGAGGAAGAATCCACATAATCCAATGGCCATTATGGTAGACCTCTCCCATAGAGAGAGTCTTTCCAGCAAACACTTAACAAGACCATAGTTAAAGCCAACTCAACCAACTTTAGACATTCAGTTGTACACAGCCGTCAAAACTTAGTCAACGTCTTGACACACCTCGTTTCCTATTGGTCGATAGATGAACCAATCGTCCGACTAGATAGTGGAGCACGTGGTTATGGGGTTTTGCCAATAATTCAAAGTAAGATTAGCCCTTTTGGGAACTGCAGATGAGAATTTCGAAGATGCTTTATATATAATTTTTCCCCCTTTAGTAAGTAATCCCATTCACTTTCATCATTCAATCCAATTCTTCTGCAGAAAACAAAGGTTAATACTATCGAGAAACGACGGCTTACTGATGTAGAATGAAAAAATAAATAAATGCAAATTCGGAAACATTCCCGATCGTTAATGAATGTTGACTGGTTTAAATATACTGAGGGAATTTAATGATTAAACAATGATGAGAAGAAAGAACTCCCTTCAAGCTCTTTTATCGCTGATAATATTTGACAATCCACTCCTACAACTTACAAGATTTAAACTTTACTTCATAACCAATTTAGTAGATGGCATAATGGATTATCCAGAAGACAATTTTTGGAGTTAAAAAGTGCATTAAATTTCGTCAAAAAAAAAAAAAAAAAAAAAGTATGTACTCTGGTAAATTTGATTCTAATGGAATTTAAACTGTGTACTATGTTTAAAATTGTTAACTTTTATTCTTAATCGGTTTTCATTAGATATATAACTTATTTCATAATTATATTATATTTTTTTATTTTTTAATATAAAATTTAAAAATATTTTAAAATGCATCGAAGGAGCGACGATTAATTCTGAATAAATATTTTTTTTTAAATAATTTCGGATTTAGGTCTATTAATTTAAATCTAAACAGAATCTAAAACTGTATATTTTTTAAAACAAATGCTATTTTGGTATTGTTTTTATTTTTCCTTTTATTTCTTATTTTTACTTGCAGTATCAATCGTGAATATAGCATTTAAAAAAAAAATATGAAACTCGTTTCAAAATCACGTCTTTCTCTTTACATCGATGTTCAAAGTAAGTAACCCTTCGGGGAAGAAAAAGGGAAAAAACACAAAGGTATGTTGTTTTATCTTTCTTTGGTGCAGGTCATTTCGCTCGGATGGAAAGGGAAGGAAAAACCGAAAAGAGACTCAGAAAAACTTGTTTTCTGAAGATGATTTTTCCTTAAAAAGTTGGATTTTTGTTCCATTTCTATAAAAGAAATCGATTTTTGAACACAGAAAACTCGTTTTTACGAACAGAAAATATCGAATTTGTTGTCAACTCGATAAATATTCAAATATTCAATATATATTTATTATAAGTAAAAAATAGCGGCACGAATATACATTATTTACGTTTACTCGAAGTATTAAATCACGTATAATGTGTAAACAATTTTTAAGTAGTTTATACATGTAAAAATATTTGAAAAAAATTAGAGGTATTTTAATTTTTCGGTTGTAACATATATAAGTTAGCTGTTTATATTAGAAAAAATAACATTTTCCTTTCATTGCTGCTGTGTTTGGGTAGCCTAGGATATCGCATTTACATGGCGTATGTCAGACAACTGATAACATAAAGAGGAAGAAGTGACATTTAGTTGGCAAAGGACCCGCCACAAAAAAGCACTTTTAGCTCTTTTAGGAGCAGTTGAGTTCCACTCTTAGAGTACACGTGAATTTTTCAATGCAGGGAATCTCGAATTACTTAAATCTACTTTAATTTTCTATACAAACGTGAATGCGCTCAACGTGTAAATTTAGCCTCCGTTATTTACCAATTAACAAGATCGAATATATTATATAGATTTAAAAAAAACGGAGGGAGAAAAGTCTGATAACTGAATATTCACCCGTATATACTGCAATGAGTAAGGATTAATTATATTAAAGTCGATTAACGAATTTCTAATTACAAAACGAGTTGTGTAACACGCAATTCAGGACAAAAGCGAGAGAGCAAACGGAAGGAACAGTACGAAACTCATTAAGTCCCCTTCGGAGTAAATTTATTGACTGACGTATTTAAACAGTAGCCCCCTTAGATCCAGTCGATTGGTGTGACTCATTCTTGGCCAAACTAGAATTGTCAGCAGTTAATAAAATTTCCCAATGGAATACACGATGAATGAAGATTGTTTATGGCCTACTTGATTATTTTACAACTCTAGTTAATGCTATTAGCCACTCTTCGAAAGTCTCTGCAAAATTAAGTCGCTGTCCTTCACAAAATAAATAGTCGTTCATTCATTCATCGACGTTAAACAACAATCAATCGACGAAAAGTGATCATTTTGCATATCTGATGGCTGAGTTTATTTTTTATTTTTTTTTCCGATTTTGCGGCATCATCGCTGTTTAAAGATAAGAGGGAAAGAATGGAACAATAACCTTCATTGTAATATAAAAGAATTGATGAAGTAATTAATTGCTCCCTATCCTTTTTTATATTGAGTGATGATGCACTTTAGATGTAAAAAAAAGTAATCTTTAAAGTTTGGAAGCGCAATATTGATGTGCTTTATAGATAAGAGAGGGGGAAAAAAGTCTATAAAGCTTCGCCCAGATTAAAAAGTATCCAGCAAACAATTAAGAAGTAATTATATTGCGCAATTTCTATTCCATATAGAGATAATACGAACATAATATTGACATTTAAAGCTTAAAATTTTAAACATTTCCTAGTTTAAAGTATAGATATTTAAATTTATTATTAATGACAACTTTTCGCCATTTTAATAATAAATTCAGAAACAACAAAAGAAAATTTTTCATTCAGCTTCTAGCTTAAGTTTAATCGTCGAAGTAAGCAATATCTACTTGTACTTTGCCTCGTTTAATGGTGATGGATGACTTAACAGAGAATTCAACCCCAAAGGGGAAAGCAAAGGCTCCGCCTTTCAATTCTTTCCGCTCTATAGTTTGGTTGTTACTTTTTCGTGACTTTGTACAAGCTCGTTTGTGACCAAGGTGGTCTACAAACTGCGGAAAGGCGGCATTTTATAAGGTAACAACCTCGATAAGAAAGAGATTTTAATCCTAAATATGTTTTTCCCTTTTTTTTATTTCCCCCTTTTTTTATATAGTCACTGCGTATATAAAATTATGAAGTAGTAAAGAGAATAATTGATTAAAATTATTAGTGGACCAATTGCATGCTGTTCAGCTATCCGGTTTCTCATCAGAACAACTTTTTGTTGCAGATGAGAATTGTAGGCATGTGAATGAATTTTTAGATTGGGATTAAATCGTCGGATGCCACGCCATTTTTATCTTTGAATCTTTTCATTATTAGCACCACTGGTGACATTATATATACATTTATATATAAAGGCAAAGTTTATTTGGAATGTGAACCCGGACCTTTTATTGTTATCAACTTAAACGAGTATTTTTCCAACTAGCCTGTAAAAGAAATCCTCTATTCTCATACAAAATCTGCATAGAACTGCAAGAGCTTTTTCTTTCACAGAAGGAATGTATGTCTTAAATCTAAATAGTTATAAAAATAATACTGTAAAATTATTTTCATTTTTATTTTTTTATAAAATTAATTAAAATGTTTTGAGAATTCTGTTATGGAATCATTTTTTGAGCCTAACTTATATACGCTCTGTTATGATTCTACCCAAGTTCATTTAGATAAAAAAAACAGTTTTTGGATTAAATAATGATTTTATGTGCATTTCAACACAAATATTAATTAAAATTTTAATAAAGTTTATGATTATTAAAGAAATTGCAAAAGATTTATACTCGTATGAAACGAGCAGAAAAGGATTAATCTTTCAACAATGCTATAATTTGCAATATTATATATATATATACACATCAATGTAAATAATTTTTTTCATCCTATAATTAACTTGAAATTCTAAGTTAAAAAATACATTCAGATAAATAAAAAGAAAAGTAAGATATATTTTTCAAATATTGATATAACTTACGGAGAGTCTATATAGAGAAACTTTTCAGAGATAAGCTGTGTAACAAAACACGTCCGAAAGAACAAAAATAAACAATCTGGAGTTATACAGAGAAGAGAGAAAAGGAAAAATTCGAAAGCCAGTTTGACTGACAACCTATCTTCTTTGATCAAGAAGCGGAAGAACGGAAGATTTCGGTAAATCTAAAATATTAAACTGACCCGAACATAACTAGAACTAATGATTGATTAGCTTCAGTTTGGCACAAGGCCAGATAGAAATATATAATATAGTTCTGTTTTTTTATTTACTTTAATGTTCATCAAACAGAGTTAGATGTTTTTCAAAACGTTACAAATCATAAAAAAATTTATTTATTTATTTTTTTTCTCCTCGGGGATAATAAGACTTGTTATTTAGTAAGAGAATTTTCATGTTAACATACGCTCATTGTAGAAAAAAATACGTTAGTTAACAACAATGGGAAAATAATCGATTAATTATAAACATTTCACATTTAAGCACAACTGTTTATCTCAGTAGCTCGGGGAATTTAGGGAATATATATTTTTTTATATACTTTCCGAAAATGTGCTTGCATTTTTAAACGTTTTTTATTACTTAATCTCCTATTTATCACCATAAAAGTGAGATCATTAAAAATAATATATTACGTTTTAAGATGCGAAAAGCATTTAAAAGAAAACATTAAAATATCGCTGCAGAACTTTATTAATTTAAGAAATATTTTTACAAAATTACGGTTATTATAATAATTTTAAGAAAATTTTCGATAGCAACAGATAGGTGGAAACAGATATTGTCAATAAAGAGTTTAGCGATTTGGGTGTGCCTTCTTACGTAATATTAGGTCATATATCTTATGGATAATCACCTATCCACAAGAGAGAAGGAGAGATTTATTGAGATACGAAGATAATTTAGTAATCTCACTAGCATCTTATGAAATTTTATAATTTTCATAAACTCTAACAGAAATAATCTCTTAAAAAAGAAGATTTAAAATTCCGATCGATAAATCGATAAATTGATAAAAAAAAAAAAAAAAAAAAAAGTAACCGACATCGTGGATCCATCAGGATATTAACTTTTGAGTGTTTAACGCCCGTAAAATAGACGATTTAGAAAAATGACTCCACCCCAAAAATGGATTGTTCATTTTCAGTGATTGTTAAAAGATATCTTTAGGTCAAGTTTAGCAGATTTTAAAAGTCATCAACCTTTTCGCCTTGACCTCGCCTCGAAGATAAATCGAGATAAAAATGAATTAAAAACCTCAGATTTTTAGCAGTTTTTATCTCAAATAAGTGCATACTCGATTATTCATCTGCCTTCTTTAAATTAATATATTTAAAAAAACTAATTTTTCCGACTAAGAAAAAACCTGGGAAAAACTATTTATTCATTTATTTTTGGGTTATATAATAATATCTGTAATTTGGCATTAAATTTCAATGATAATTTGGCAGTTTATACGGGTATATTCGGTACATTAAAACGTGTCTATGAATAATTTTAAGTCGTGTTGCTGATCTTCTTAAAGTATTAAAAATATTTTCTTGCATATATTTCGAATAGAAATATTTAAAAATACAATTTTAATAAAAAATTATTCATATATGTAGTTTATATCACTTAAAAAATCGAGGTATATAATGAATAGATAAGGTTAGTAGATTTATGCCTCTTCGTGACGAACGTCCTTAAGTAGACTTTTAGAAGTAAGACTATAAATTAAAAAAAGAGCTATAATTCAAACATAACTAAAAATTTTAATCTAATTAAGCGATTAATATTCATTTAAAAAATGATCGAAAAAAACAATGATAGTTATAAAGAGGATTTGCTACATTTCTGACATCTAAATTATACACTAAATAGGTACTTTTTTAACATTTCTTATGCGGTACAGTAAATTACAAGAAAATTCCTTAATATATATAAAAAGAAAAATGATAGGATTGTTTTTCCACTTTATGGTAATTGTAAACGCTAATGGTACCAGCATTCTTCTTTAGTAAACGTTTTAGACATGCCACATAATCGTGATGCGAGCGTTAATCTTTGTTTCTAAGAAAAACTACAAGTCGGCTCTCTCCAGTAGAAAGTATAAACAAATTTCCGATTGGAATGCGAACTTTAGTTCTGTAAAAATTAAGTTTGTTAGTATACATAATTAGTACTTAAGTGACAACACAAGTATGTCTGGTTTAATTATACGTATACTATATTTATATCAATTTATCCGAAGCTGAATATGTTTTCGTTTCTCTGAGTTCTAAATAAAGGTTAGGAAACAAAGTTATTTAAGTATTGATCATACAAAGAACGTAAATTGTTAACTTGTACTTATTGTGCATCCTGCTAAGAGGAACATGAAGCTGGTTTGTCATCGCAGGAGAACAGGAAGTCGGGCTTAACGTGGATCAAACTGTATTTTTGTCATCGGTAGGGATGTCACGTGAAAGAATTCGCGGCCTCAACACATTCCTTGTTGTCAGAGATGTTTGGCACTGCCTGTCGAATTCTCCGAAGTCGAACACCTTTACGAATAAATCGAACTTTCACCCCTAGTCCATAATCTCTCTCATTAAGGAGTTTCAAATTTCTAATCTCTCCCAAGAGAACTTTTTTTTGACATGAGCATCGTGACCGATGTCACGGAAGATTAAAAAAAAATTAAATTACTAGATAAGATGCAAATATTCCGGTTCATATGATAACCAATAATTAAAATAAGGTTGAGAGCGGGTTCGATTTCGTAGTCATATATTAGTCTTTCTTTTTTCGCTCTCTTATTTTCTCTTTCCTATTTTTTTTCGTAAACTTTATTACAATTTCTAATATGATTTTCAGGCATAATTTGAACAAAAAACAGAAAAATTAATCTCAATTACTTATTATGTGTTAAAATTAGGTAGACATTATAATATTTGAGTTGGTAATCGATTTTTAACCGTATAAAAATAATTAAAATTCATATATGAAATACTGATATTTATTATCATTAAATTTTAATGATATTAGAATTACAAATTTTTAAATTTTATTAGAAAATTACTTATTTCAAGATTCTTAAAAGTAAATTTGCATTTTTGAAATTTTTATAGAGCGAAAATTTGTATTATACAAGATTATTGTGGATATACAAGTATGGACTTTACAAGCTTTTATAATTTTAAAAAGTAAGAAAAGTCTGTTATTGAATCACTTTTGCAATATTTTATAACTTTTTTGTTTATTTAAGAAAAACATACCTTTACAGAAATATTTTTATAGTTATATTTTTCGAAATTTTCTCTATAATAAAAACTGATATAACTTTTATAGTTTAATATCTGTCGAAAAGTTATAGATGACAATATATCGTAAAGCTTTATTACTTCAATAAAACTTCTATTCCTCCAAGAAACATGAACACAAAGCTGTATATTTTAATTAAATTCAAGTGAGAAAATACATGTTGCATTATATTATGGTGGTAATATACTGCATTAGATGAATACAGTATAATACCATCATAAGTGAAAGTTTAATCAAATCATTTTTAACATTTTGCCCACAAACATATGTGAGCAGAATGTTAACAATCATCTGATTGATATTAATATCTTTCATCTTATTTTAATTAATTTTTAAACATATCAAATCAATTGTTTAAAAAATGTTAATCAATAGTATAAAATAATATTTATGAAACAATCTGTTTTTTTTTTTTTTATGATAAATAATTTAACTTAATTAAGAATTTAAAAAAACGAATTCTCGATGTATATTATATACTACCATCTAGTGGCGATCATTTGCACTTTTCACATTACTTTATTTTGCAAAAACGTAATTCATCGCGCATAAAAATAAAGTATTAAAAATAAAGCCTTTTTTTAATGAAAAAATAAATTCCGTAATTTGGTTTATTATTATTACTATTATAAAATTATCTCGTACCGATTAAGCTTATCGGATATCATGTATTTAAAATAAGAACATAGAGGAATAAAATCATTAGCTTTTAAGACGTTTGTTAGAAACGTCATAAAAGCTTGCCGATGTCGCAAAAAAGAACAGAAATCGCGTGTTTGGTTGTAAACAAACCAGCTATAAAGATCATAGGTCAATCTCCCACTGTGACCCCAACAGGACAGAGTGAGTAATGTTATCCTTTTCCTCCATTCACTGCTTGGTGTGTGGGTGGCAAAAAAGGCCCCTCAGGTGGTCAGTGTGGGTGGGCTTGGCATCTTTTCCACCAAGCCGACATTCTCTCCGCCAAAGACGTCAAAAGTTAAAATCTTTGGTGGTCCTCTTCAAAGTAATTGCTTGACAATGCCAAGGTGTGTCATTGCTGGGTGTTCTTCCTACTGAGTTTCTATCATCCATCTTCTCGAGTCGATCGTGCATCAGCGAGACACATCCGCTTTACTATGAATGAATGAACGACCTTCGAAAGTGAAACCGGTATATCGAAATTTAGAATCGACCTTTAACACGATTCAATTTTTGCCTCAGCTTTATATGGATATATCTATGATTGGTATCAAGATATATCTTTCCAAGCTATTTTTTCTCTCTCCAAAAGTACTAATAATGCGTTTTTTTTAAACGGTGGAAAGTATACCACATCCGTCATTTCATTAAAATATAATAATAATAAAATCAAACGTTGCAATCACGCTTATGCATAATTTATTTTTAATTACTGTATATTGTTAAATATTAATGAGAAATTACATTCATCATCATTACATTACTTTAAATAAAAAAATAAAAATTAACAATCATGAATTATTTATAAATTTTCGAGAAGAAAATAATAATTAATATCAATTTTAACCAAAAGATGGCACTACAGACAAAATTTTTTCCTCGAAATTGTTTTTTATTATAAAATAAAATTTTTACAAGAGTTCTTTAGTTACTAATTCGTAGCAAATTAAAATTATAAAACTTGAAATGATTTTCAGATATTTCTTTTTATTAGTGAAATTTTCACTTTTCGCTATATACCAAGAGAATTTATTTTTTCATTATCTTAATTTCTGAATAGATTTTCGAAATTTATTTAAAAAAAAAAACAAAATAGATTAATTTAAATTAATATCATTTCATATAAATTTATATTAGTTGCAGTTAATATACAAATAAGAAACAGTCTTATTTTTATAATAATAATTTTTATTGAATATGAAAATTTCACTTGAAAGTGAAATTAAGTGTTTCCAAATGATATAAGATGTATGTAGAATGTTTCTAAAATTCATGTGCAGTTTAAAATATTTTAATAATTTCTGTTCTATATTGAGATAAATCTGTAAAATGAAATAAAAAGTACTTTACTGCATGAATCACTTATTTTGCACGAATAAAGATATTAATTTATTCTAATTTATTGATTTTTTTTCAAGATAATATAACTTAATAGTTTCAATAGAAGAAAAAATAAATTGCGAATTTTTCCTGTAGGTCATGTTAAAACTAAAGTATATTATATAAAATT
This sequence comes from Androctonus mauritanicus, assembly GCA_011317285.2. Lineage (NCBI taxonomy): Eukaryota > Metazoa > Arthropoda > Arachnida > Scorpiones > Buthidae > Androctonus > Androctonus mauritanicus. Next base: position 3,717 of record WUQG02037640.1, on the reverse strand, counting down.
TCAATTTTTTAATGTAGGAAATTAGGATAACTGATGTGATCAATGAGATAATTGAACTATATCTTCCATATATAATCTTTGAACTAGTAAATTTTTCAAGGCATGTAATGATGATGTCCATATTAAAATTTAAATGAATTAAAATGAAATTTACTAAAACTTGAATAAATGACATCTCTATTGCATTTTTACAGATTGTTTTTATCTTCTACAGTATTAAAGCTATAAATATTTTAAACTGTATATGGGCTTTAGTAACATCATTTACTATGAATAACAATAGATGTAATAATAAATGAAATATATGATCAGAAATGTACAGACGAAAATTTTCTATGATCATGGCTTTGGATATGAAATCACTATATGCCTAAACAGTACTTTTACAGTACGGTACTCTATTGTATAAACAAAGCTCACTAGGTTAGAAATGAGCCAATCAGTTGAAATTCGTATAATAAAGAACATTTTCTTATCCAAGTCCATGATTTTGGGAATAATTGATCCTTGATGGTAATTCTGATTTAATAAACTTCATTTAGAAACACTTTACATTAACACAGTTTAGAAATATATATTGTAGTTTTTAATAACGATGTTAAACATTTGCACGTTTAGGTCTTCTACGCGCTCTTTCTCCTCTTTTCTTTTCTTTTTTAAATTTTTCCTTTTTGTCCTTGTTATTCTCCTCCGTTATTTGCAGGACGTTATCTCCCATAATTGTTTCAGAAAGCATTTTAGGATTGGAACAGTCTAATTTCTTCATTAATTTTGATACTTTTCTTATCACTGGTGATTTATTCCATTTCAGTATGAAACTGGCGACTAAACTATCTTCCATTTTAGTACCCATAATTAACAATTGCGATTTTTTTCCTGCTTTATTTAATAAATCATAACAACAGTCTGAAAGATTGGCATGAACAAAAGTCGGTTTTTTAAATTCTTTTCTAGATAAACCTTCTTTTGTGACTAATCTTAAAATTCGAGTTTTCTTACAAGAAAGATTTTGTTTCTTCCATTTTTGAATTTTTGCTTTGACAACTGTTTATAAAGAATTAAAAAAGAAAAGAGTTATTTTTAGTATTAAGGAGTTGAAATTTTTTTTTTATTTTTTAAACTTAAGATATGGTGCGATAAAACGCTAAAAACTAATAAATTTATGTTCTCGATAATTACAAGTAGGCCAATGTAAGTTACGTAAAGATAAGACAAACCTCCACTTGATAAATAAAAGTTATTTGTTCTGGTAATCAATTCAAAATGGAAATGATCGAATATGAGAATTTATGCAATAAGACTATTGACAAAACTTATCTTAAAATTTATTTGTCATTCAGTAGATAAAAGGAACCGTCAATTTTTGCAAGACTACTGAATCTTTGATTTATAATTTGAAAAAAAAAGATAGAGAATTTATTCTTGCGACACAATCGGCAAATTATTAAAAAATTGTAGAAAAACTTATAAATTTTTTTCATTTTCTATTTAATAAATCTAATACTGTAATAATTTATATTTAATGAATAAATAATTTTCTTGGGTTTCCGCATGCGATGCGAATCATCGAAATGCATTAAAAAGTCAAAAAAATTATTCATCGCGACTGATAGTTTGACACGTAAAGAGAATAATAAACAATACAGTATTACCAAAATCTGCTCGACAGAAATGATCAATGATATTTTCTACAGTTTCTGGCTGATTACAAACCATGCATGAAGAGGAATCTGAAAATTAAGAAACATTTTATTATTAGCTAAATATTACTATGAAAAATGAACCGCGTTAAAATTTATCGAGATTTTAGCGCTTCATTTTGAATTTGAGACTTAATCATGGTGTAAGCTATTATTACACAATTAAAGATTATTATATACAACAAAGATAAAATTTTTTGAAGAGAAGATAATTAATCGTTGTAATCTTTATAGCCGTGGCTACATTATTTAATTAATTAATACAAAAATTTTGCAATGTTTTTTTAATTAAATTGATTTTTACATAGAACAATCTTGTTTTGCATAATAATTAGTTATAACTTTTGCTATTTTGAAGTTAATTAATTAATAAATATTTGAAACAGCAGCATCAATAAAAAACCTTTAAAATTTCATTAATAGTAATTTTTGCCATGCTTTAATAATTGAAATTATTTTGTATGTTATTTATCTGTTAAGTTATATGTAAACTGTGATAATATAGTTTACTGATTCTTTATTTATTTAAATTATAAGCATGAGTAAATACTCGATAGTTATACTAATAACGATATATCTGATATTTGCGAAATATTTATGGCAATAAATATACAACACTTATTATATACATACCAGAATTATCGTGCATCTGAGTAGTTATACACATATCATTATCAGCGGGAAATTTGTCGCACGAAAGCATTTCTGGCCAAGGATAACCATAAATCTTCATTCTCTTCTCGCATCCTTCTTTGACAGCTTCACACAAAGATGTGCACGGATATATGAGGCGATCCAGGCAAATGGGTGCAAATAAAGAACACAAAAAGACTCTAGTGTCCGAATGGCACTTTAAATTATATAAAGGAACCCAAGAACTAGCTTGGATTAACACTTCAAACATGGAATCGTGATCTAACAAATTTGGTAATCTCATCTGTTGATAACCAATTCCATGACAAAGTGTAAAGTTAGTTGGTATATCCACACATTTTTGTTGATGTAATCTTTCATTTAGAAAATTCCATTCTTGTAAAGTCTGGTAATTTTCGGATAAAGAAAAATATGCAAAAATCAATAGGACAAAATACAAATCTATCATGGTTTCCTTTCGATTAGATTTAAATTTAAATAGAAAATTTGCTAATTTAATTTCGTGATCTTTATTCTTAAATGAACTGCCAATCAAGAATTGCTTTTGTTAAATCACGTGGCAATGCTACTCTAATAGTCTAGTCGATAAATGCCCTTTGGACTTATCATTTGTAATATCTCTTAAGAAATGCCGTTAGGTGGGATGTAAACACTCAAATATTCGATTTGTTTGAATATTGTTAAACTCTTGATCTTAGATTGCTCGGCATTCAGGAACTTCCATCACTTCTGTGTTTTTTTCTTATTAAAGAGATAAAAAATAAATTATGATTTTTAAACTTGACACTATATTTGTAAAAGCGACTTGAACAGTTAACTCGGCGGCATTAAATAATATACAAAAACATGTTATCTCATTTATATGTTGCAATTTATTTGTTTCGATATTTTTCGATTAATAATTAAATGAATAATCTTATATTTATTTAATCTATAATAAAAGAGTGTCTATACTTCAAATCACAATATATTAACATTTAATTTTAGTATAAAAAGAGACGACAAAGATATTTTTTTGAAGAGAAAATTTTTGTAATTAATCATTGTAATTTTTATATCCGTGGCTATATTATTTAATACAAAAATTTTGCATTTCTTAAAATTCTAATGGTTTTTACGTAGTATAGTCTTGTTTTGTATATTATTATTGGTGTTTTGAAATTACTAAGAATTTGAAATAACATCACGAATAATGAACTTTTTAAACATTAATATACTATCACATCCAAGGTCACATCCAATGGCCATATAAAAATTTCAACTTAGCAGAAATATTCATCTTTAATTAGGCTTACCATACGTCCCGGTTTAACCGGGATTGTCCCGGTTTTAGACATTGGTCCCGGCATCCCAGCCGGTTTGG
>WUQG02037629.1:0-10783 GCA_011317285.2 Androctonus mauritanicus | reverse complement strand
AAAGTGTCGCTAGACGGTACAAGTTAATTGGTTAAATATATGGATAAAGTGACCAATACTCGACAATAATTTAAAAAACAAAAATACTGATAGCTAATAACAGTTTTATGGAATTTTCAAAATATTTTTCTGTATTTCAAAAAAATTTTAAACTTATCAATATTTGAAAATATTAACAATTTTAATAAAAAAAGGATTTTACTCAATATAAAAGAGATAGAAATTATTGTATATTTTATTAAAAACTGAAATATACAATAAAGGGAAAACGAGAAAATTAATTTTTAAATTTTCACGCATCATTTAGAATTTCTGATGAAGAGATCATCAGAATGCACACTTGTCTGGAAAATGTTTAAACTGTTAGTATTATACATTAATGCAATGTTAAAAATTTAAACAAAACTATAATGCCGACAAAAATAACTTTTTCTAAACAAGATTTAAACTCGGCTACTCGAGGCAGTAAGCAGATGCTCAACCAATGCGGGTACCAGCCGATTAGCACTTATTCTCCATTCAGTTTAAAGCATGTGACGAGCTCATCCCAGACGTACAGTACCTCCCTCCCAATTCTCAGAAGGGACGTGTCCATTTTAATCTGCTTTGATTCTCAATACAAGTACCTGACTTTACACTTGATCAACTTCCGGTAAGTTCAGCTTCTACGAGATAGCCGAAAAACATTTTGCAACCGACTGTATAGTACATGCATAACTAGCATAAATGAAGCATTTATAACTAAAAGAAATACAATAAGTCTTATTTTGAAATAGTATATTTTTTCAAAAATTTGTTGCTGAAGAGCCACTGAAGCTTAGGGAAATGATGGCAATTCAAAATATATGTTACGCCCAAACACCGAAATCGGACAATGATCGAAAAAAAACAGTCACAATGCATTGTGGCCAATTCCAAACGACTAAACACCGATGTTCAACATTATTTCGCTTCGTGGTCATCGTGAGATAACCACAACGCGTTGTAGGCAACTCTGCCAAAACCAGCATACGTTCTGAGTTTTGAAATGACCATAAACCGTTCTGAAACAGATTAGAGCATATTTTTTTAGTAGTTCGCTCCGTGTTACTAGTAGTAACGGAATTTCGCTACTGGTAACGGGATTTTGACCATTATCGGCGATGGCAACTAATTCACGAAAAAGAAGTGACATTTTGGACATGTGACTTCAATTATATGTTTTTTTTTTTACAATATTTTAATTTTTAAATCATAAATGAAGTTTTTCCAAAAGTAAAATTTTTTCTATAAAAATTTTAAAAGATTTCTACACGAATGCAATCTAGCATTGGGTTGGATCGTTTTGAACTGGCAACAATGCGTTTGTGGATATTGATTTTCATATTCTCTATCTAATAAACAACATGATTTTATTAAAACATTTAAAAAATGTTTGTTTTAATGTAGCTTATCAGCTAAGATTTATATCTTAGTCAAAGGCTATCCTTTGACTAACTTGTAAGATATAAATCTTAATATTTGATAAATTTTAATATTTGATTCTTGAAAATGAATTAACGTAGTAGCACTTTTATAATTTATATAATCTGGACTTTTTGGAGTTCAATGCAAAAAGTTTTAGAATACCATATGTTATTCTCATTCTACATATTTCCAAGAATAAAACAAAAAATGGTTGCTTCTGCATATGCAGCTAAGGCAGGTTAAGTATAATAAAATTGCGCCTATTTTTTCCGTTTATTTTCTACAAAAAGTGGATAAATATGTATTCTGCTTAGTCTCCTTATTTTAAAATAAGTACATCTAGGAATAATTAACTAAACTCTTATAAATTCAGTTCTTAAAAATGTATTAACTGATTACAAAGAAAGATCCGATAACAAATAATATCCTAATAAATTTAGATAATTAAATTCAAGAAAGTTCTGAATAAATAAAGAAAAAATTGTTTCTCATTCTTTTGTTAAATTAAAAATTAGCAATCAAATTAAAAATTGTAAATTAAAATAATTTTGTAAATAGATATTGTTTGAAAAGACCCTCCCATAAACATTATTTTCTGTCTATTCTTAGTTTTATAGATACTATTCATTTATTCTTACAGGCATTGTTACTATGATATTTTTGAATTGAATACAACTTTTTGACATTGACACTTGCACATATTAGTGTTTCAATAACATATGCAGGGGGCCAAGGCAATGGTACATGATGAAACCTTGTTGGGACCCAGAGGATGTTTGTTGCTTTCCATGACGTACTACTACAAACATTCTATGTAATACTGCAAACACATGCCCTGATCTGCTTCAAAATGGTCAGAATGTGTATTGATTTTGGTGGAGTTGCACACAACACATTATGGTTACCTCATAATGGCCATGAAATGAAATAATGTTGAGCATCGGTGCTTGGTCATTTGGAACTAGCCACAACCAACCTGTGTTGTGGCTGTTTTTTAGGTCATTGTGCAATTTCAGTTTTTGGGCATAATATATATATATATATAAGTATAAAATTATTATATTAATAATTTTATACTTATATAATTATATATGTTAAAATTATTAATATAAAATACATTTGTTTTATTAATAAATTTAAATTATTAACTAAATTATAACATCATATTATTATTCAATAGAATAAATTGATGGATACACCATTGCATTTAGCAGCATGGAAAGGTCACAGCAATATTGTTAAAGTATTATTGGATGCTGGTATGTATATTTATTAATTATTAATTGTATATCATTATCTGAATACTTTTCATTTTTTAGTATTATCTTTAATTAGGGACTTTTGAAAATTTAAAAAATTAGATTATTGTGTGACTAGCTTAAAAATTAATTTTCATTCATTTGATTTATTAAACATTTTAAATACTTATTTGTTAAGTCCACAGATTTCCCAATTTAGATATTTGATTTCTATATAATTAAAATTAAAAAAAACAATTTTAATTTCTACAATATTTCTTCTAATATTTCTGAATTAAATTGCTGTGATTATTTAATTTTTTGATTTGAAAGGATATAAAAAGTTTAATTTAGTCTTAACTTATTTGACTTAAAATGTATGATCATAAATTATAACATTGTTTCAAGGCTTTACAACCCATTACAATAGAAAAATACTATAGGTTTCTCTATTTTGTAGTAACAAACAGCAGTAATTTGTGCTTTTTTTACAATGATAATTTTTAGTTTTACGAAAAATTATTTCATCAATTGCTTAATCTATTATATTATTTTTAGGTCACTGATTGTATATTATTCTATAGAATGTAGTATTGCATCCAAAAAACAAACTACAATTGATTCTTTCTTTATGCCAAATAACTGTATTTATCCATCATCGTTAATTAAACTTCTTAATTTTAAGTTTTAATGTACATGGAAAAAACACATGTAATACAGTATGTAGTTAAATTTTTTTAAATTTTCAGTTCTAATGTATATTTTCAACATTTTAAGTTAAAGCTTCATTTTAACGTTAATCTCACTTGTACATAATTTTTATCAATCCCCTTCAAAAATGTATAAGCAGGGTTCTACTGTATCAGATTCATTTTTTTAGACAAATTTAGACATAATCATAAAATAGATAAAATAGTTAATTTTCATAGATACATTTAATAAAATTTCCATTGAACAGACTTCAGTACAATTGCATTTGGATTAACAATTGAAATATACCGATTTCCAGATTTATACAAATAATTGATTCTATATTAAACAACTAATTAGATAGATGATTAATCTAATCCAATAATAATCCAAATATCAAAATCAGTCCAGATAATCCCTTGCAACAATAACTTGAAATAAATTAATAATTATTTAAATTTCAGCTGAAATAGTTTCATCTTTGAGGCATAATTAAATTATATTTTATTATTTATTTGAAATAAATATTTTTCCTAACTCAGAATCAAAACCATAATCTAATTGGAATGATAGGGAGGGCCATTAATGCAAAGTTATCTTGTTTGATTCTCAATCAGAATAAATTTTTATTTTTTTGAAAAAAATGTATTAAGAAATAATGTAATTTATTCTGTTTTCAATTTGTTTTTAAGTTTTATAATAAATAATATAATTTCATTAATTTTTGATTTCATTTAAATTCAATGATAAGGTGCTGATCCAAATTTGTTAAATACAGAAAATAAAACACCATATGATTTAACAAAGGATTCATTAACAGCTTCCATATTGAAGCCATATAACACTAGAAGTTGTAAGTCATTTTTGCTTTTTATTTTATAAATGAAATTTATGTGTAATAATTTTTTATTTCAGTTCTATTCCTTTTATGATTTGCTTTTGAAAATATGCTAAGAAAATAATACAAATGCATTCAAGTAATTAAATAAATATCAGTATATTTGATTATTCAAATATTAAATAAATTAAAATTTCATTATTTTTCCATCATTGATAAATGAAAAGTTCTAATGATTAAAAACTCAAGTTTAATATGGGAGTGTATAATTAAATATAATTGCCCTTTTTTACAAATTATTTTGCCATTTAAACTTTCAAAGATGGTAATAATTACGATCATTCATAAAATGCATTGCAGTTGTCATTTAGAATCTGATAAAATCATTGAATGAAGACAGATTTATTTTTGAAAGTGAATCTGAATGATATTGGTTAATGATGATATCATTGTTTTAGTGACTAGTATTTAAATATTCCAAAATATGAAATATAAAGTAAAGATGAAAGAGAGATTTGGAAAGAGTTGGCTTGAACAATAATTGAAATTTTGAAAATTACATAATTTGTTTGAGAAGCAGAAATTTATAATAATAAATTTAATTCATAAGATTATTATAAATTCATGAAAAATATATAAATTTAATAATTATAATTATTCTGCCATTATAAGTACATAAAAAAAATAATACAGCATTTTTCAGAAAATACTGTAGTTTATTACTACAATGTAATCTAGATTTACATTACTAATTTTATGTTTTCCCACAATATATATTTAAAATATTTGGATCCACTTCATTTTCATACAAAATTTTCTCAAAATATATGATATTGTAAAATTGAAATTCCTACAATATACAGCATGTTGGTAACTTGATTCTAAAGTATTTTCTTTATATAATATTCACATTGAATTTTGTGCATATGAATTTGAGCATGCATAAAAAATAAATTTGGTATGGTAATCTTTTTAATAAGTTGTTTCACCATTACTGTATATTTTTTTTTCCACATTTTAAATATTTAAGTTTGCTTTTATTCTATTCTCATTTATTGGAATGGATTAATTGCTTTGTATTTTTGGGTTTGTGATTTCAAATATAGTAGCTTTATTTTTATCTTTGTACTTTCAGAGTGTTTATTGTTTTTTCCTTGGACTAAGTTGTTATTTCAAACTCTTAATACTTGTGTTTTGATCACATTTTTTGTTAATTTTTTAACAAAATTTTTTTTATTGAACTGATATTTTTAAAATTATTTAAATTATATATTTTTCAATTTAAAAATATCAGAAAGAATAAAAACCTTTGTCATTTGAAACAAAAGTTTCTGTTTTAAAAAAATGAATTCATATACAAGAACAAAACATCTCTCACTAAATAACTTGAATTCTTTATTTTGATTTTAAACACTAGTGTAAAAAATCAATAGTGTATTTTGTATAAATTACTTTTCTCTTAATTTATATTTTCTCTCATTTTCACTATTTTCAGTTTTCTCCTGAAAAATGTAAATTCTGGGTAATATTGTAATAAATGAATGTTTTTGTGCAGCTGCAATTGTTTCATAATAACTAAACTAAGACAATTAATATTTTACAATTATTAAAATCAAAAAATAATACAATGATGAGGATGATATTTAGATTTTCTTTTATATAGATAGATCAACTCTGCAATATTTCTTTTTCCTAATGTGTACTCTTGTAAATCAAAAACTTGTAAAATGGGAATTTATTTTTCATAGACATAATGATTATGTTCTCATCAATAAAATTTTACTATAATAATGTTAAATAAAAGCCAATAAAACAATAATTATGCTTAAACAATGATTTATTTATTTAAAGAAAAATGAAAAAAATTGCCTTTGTATTCAAACTTATTACAATAATAAAGAATAATAATAATATATTTATATATGTCATACAAATGTTAGATAATTTTTTATCATGTATATGTGTCTGTATATAAATTATTCATTTGATGAAATACTCCTTAGGTACAACCTATGATTGAAAGTTATTTATATAATATTTCACTAAAATCATGATGGACAATGGACATGCTATTTTCTGCTTCCCCCTACCATTTTGATTTTTTATTTTTTGTAGTAGATGACAAAATATCTGCTATAAACCGACAGTGCTATATTTTATAGGTGCATATGTGGTTTGAAATACTGTCTTTATGAGTGATTAGAATTTATTTATTGAAATTAATGTTCATATTTTTGATTTTCTTGATATTTGATACTTGAAAAAAATTCATATTGTTCAAACTAAATGTATATGTATATTTGCTGCAAAAATAATTTCAGTGTTTTCAACACTATGCATATAATAAATTGTTGTAAAAGAACTAAACTTTGTATAAACATTTTTTCTTGTTTAATCACATGTGAAAAGTTTTTCATATTTTTGATTTTTATTAAAAATCAAAAATATAAAAACATTTTTTTTAAATAAAGCAAAAAAAATTAATATTTTTAATAAAAAAAGATAAAAATTTGATTCAGTAAAATAATATATCATCATCAATTGAGTTCAATATAAGAAATTAATATTAATGCTCCAAACAGTTAAGTCACTTTTCACATAAAATCAAGTTTGAAGTTGACATATAATTGTTTCTAATTTTATTAAATACTGAGTATAAATGATTTAAAAAACAGTAATTTTATCACTTAATAAATTACTGTTCCAATATATACAATTTTGGTTTTTATTTGTGGCATTCTCTTACTTTGCATACTAATTGAAAATAAGGAAGTGAATGAATGTCATAATTAAAAGTAAACAATATATATTACTGATTAAAAGTATAAATTAAATTACATTCTTTAGAGTGTAATTAATTTATACTTTAATTGATAATTTACTTTTAATTAGAAATTTTAAGAGTTTTTTTAATTTTAAACACAGTCAGTTAAGATATTCTCTAAAATGTCTTGACTGGAATCTGATTAAAATTTTTTAGATCCACTACTATGAAATCAATAATAGTCACAAATTGTTAAAAGAATGGTTGGATAAAAAATAGTAATTTAAATTACTATCTTTTATCCAACCATTCTTTTGCTATTAACAATTCAAAAAAGAATAGTATTACAAGTTCAAAAAAGGATAGTAATTTAAATTACAGCTATTAGCTTAGTGATTACAACTATCAAAAATTATGCAATTTATTCTGTTTGAACAATCAGAGGATAACAAATTACCATGCAATTTTATGCAATCATGTAAACATTCATTTAAGATATAAATTAGAATATTTTGTTTTCATCCATTGCTTAGTCAGTTTTGTTATTTTTAAAAATTAAATTATTTATTTTATATTATACAGGATGAACATAATCTCTTCCTGATTTGAAAAATTTTATAAACTAAGTTAGGTATAAACATATTTTTTTTTTTACCTCATCTCAAAAAGTTTATCATCAAACAATAAAAAATATTTCCAGTTTTTTTTCCCCTACAGTAGTACACTTCAACAAGTGATACACAGAAAATAGTTGATATTCAATTTTTCTTCACTTTTTCTCTGACATCTTGTTGGTCATCATTGCTAAAGCAGTAGTTATGTTTGCCTTCAAAGTTTCAATTTCAAGAACTGATATTGAATATACTTTGTCCTTAATAAACCCCATAAAAAAGCTAAGAAGAATAATGTCTGATGAATGTAATGTCCATGATGTTGAATCATTTCTCCCAATCCATTGGTTTGGAACTGATAAACATCTAAATCCCAATGTTGCAGTGATTAATCTTTTTGTAAAACTACCCTTCGTAGACAGTTTTGATGCTGACAATTGCATTGCCAGCCAGATCATCATCAGATTATGCACCTATATAGTAGAAAAACTCTAAGAATTGGCCTACAGAATGCTACAAAACTACATGTTTTTAGCGGCATAATTAACTCTTGTAGATGGCAACAGAATTTCATTGTTTCACCTGCATGTTGTAAAAGGCAACTAAAATGGTGCTTTCTTTTTAGCCTACTTTTCCAAAAGAAATGGAGGCTTATAAGATCAAGCTAATTTCTGATATATAATTGTCTGTGTGTCCCCACTAATACTTTTTGAACTAATTCTCAGATTTTCATGAAATTCAATGGTGATGTTCTGCTATTACAGGACATCTCAATGCTGCATCCTTTAATCCTATAGGATTGATTAATCCTGCAAAATAGAATTTCATTTTTATTACAGTTTTAGTTTATATTTTGCCAATAGATGATGCTATTGAGTAAAATACTAAATAGGGAAAGTAGCAATACTCTGCCACAGTAGCCATATTTGTGCAAAGAGTAGCTCTGTCATCTCCTAGTAAAGCAACACATTGACATATTTAAATCATTTACATACATTTTTTTTGGACTTAGCTTTAAAATTTCATTATCACTTATTATTTTTATTATTATTCATTTCTTTATTTTATTTAACTTTATTTATTTATTTGTTAATGCTCTATGCAAAAAGAGCATTAACATAATATAACGATGTTGTAATATATTAGAGCATTATACTATATATATTATTTATTTATTTTGCATATTAGAAACATTAATATAAATAATATACATAACATAAGGTTTTAGCAGAGGATTAACATATTCTACATATTAATGCTGTATGTTAAGGTATGGTACAATACTCTCTCATTTTAATATTATTTTTTAAAAATGTATACTTTAAACTTTGTAGTGAATGGATTACAAAGTCTGCAATTTTCTTACAATTGTGTATCTTTAAACATGCACAACATTAAAAATTTATAGAGTAAGTGATAGATTTTTGAAATCTGAAATCTGTACTTCAACATGGATATTAGTATGTCTCAAATATATCTACATATATAGTTGTTTTATAAAATGTATAATTTATTGATAAATTAAAAACTTTTTTCTGTAAAAGGACAATTTAAGTATAATGTATATACAAAAATCTTTTATCTCATAATAAAAATAATGAATATAATATTAGAAAACAGAAATAGTCTTTACAAATCCTTATGCTTTAAATCAATGAACTAAATATTTTTGGCTAAAATGGAAATGTTTTATAAAAAATTTTTATTAAGGATATACATAATCAATAATTGATTTAATCGAGAATAAATATATATGTCTAAATTACATAATTACATTTAAAATCTATAAGAAGTTTCATTTAAAAATTATGGACGGAAATATTTATTGACAATATCACTTTGATCAGGGATTGCACCTGTTTATCCATGCTCAATTATATTTTTTATTTATTTTATTTAATAAGCTTATATTAATTTTCGAAATTAATATCTCTTTCACTTTTTCTATTTATCATTACATTCCACTACACAACAGTCCGTTATACTGATAAAAAGTTACAATATTTACACTCATTTGACTATTTAGATTGCGCTATATACAATCACACGGGTCTCTTTGTACAGAAATGGTGGAAAGAAGGTCAGGTGATACTGACAAGTGAATAACCTATAGGAGCGCTACATTGTCGGCAAATTCACCGGAAAAGAGTGTCGCTATTTTCTCTATCTAGTACTTTAATCATCCATTGTCATGTCCGCCATCTATTGTCAAAAATATAAAAGAAAATTTTGATAAAATTTAAATGTAATCTTGTAGAATTAAATGATCCCGCAGGATTAAATTATGCAGCATCGAAATGATTTTTAATAGTAGAACATCATTTTTAAAGTTCATAGAAATATGCAAAATCAGAATATTTCTATGAACTTTAAATCTAATATATCCCAAGCTGTGAGCCGTGACACTTCGAAGCGCTGCCAAAAGCAGTCAGGGGCACAACTGAATCCTCCAACGTTGGAATCCTCTCATCATTAATAGGCTTTCTTTATGTGTGTTTAGACATTAAACAAATGTTATATTTATATTTTATTTTTTATTTATGATTTTGCATCCTATAATTATAATACTTCATTCCAATTATTTTCAAGAAGAAAAATGAAGATACTGTCTAGGCTGGGTTTATCCTCAAAAATAAGTATCGTAATGGAGAACCGCGACCAATGGCCAGTAAATCAAGGGCACCGTAAATCGGAATAATTTGGAAACCATTGTTCTAAGTAGTTCGAAAGATATTAGCGGAGGATATACAGACAGATAGAGATAAACATGGTGTTTATCTTATAAGCCTTTTGATAAAAATAAAATTCTATCTTGTAGGATTAAACCATTCTTATAGGATTGAAGAATACGGCGTCGAGGTGACCTTTAATGTCAGAACATCATTACTGAATTTCAAGAAAATCTGCTAATTAGTTCAAAGTTATTATTGGGTATATACAGAATTCAGATATGATGGTGATCTTATAAGCGCCTCTTTCCATCGTAAAGTAGGCTGTACGCTAATAATTCACTCAGTTATGACCCTTTTTGACGTGACATCATCGTGATGTAATAATAGATGACGTCACAAACTCTGATAATTTATAACGTTACGATGACAACCATGAGTTAATTCACATAGATACAATGACGACTCAATCAGGACATTTTTATTGTGTTAATTCATACTTAAAATTGAATACAAAAAGCTAGTAG
>WUQG02037618.1:0-10783 GCA_011317285.2 Androctonus mauritanicus | reverse complement strand
CAATGTTTTCCTATTGATGTTCAACATTAGTCTTAAGAGAAGGAACAGAAGCTTTTTGATATGGAAAAGAATAGGCATGGGGAAGATTTCAATGAGATCAGAGCAAGCAGGATACTCAAATGAATCAGAGTATATGAAGCTTCTATAATGGCCTTTCGTCATAATATGATTCAGACCAAGGTGAATTGCATGCAACTCAGCAGTGAAAATAGATGCCACTGGGGATATCTGCTTTGATAGTACATCATCATTACAGATAAGTGCAGAATGCATTTGGCTATTGGATTTACATGTCTGTCTTGAAAAGCAAGAAAAATGGCTATTTGTATGACAGAAATCTATCAAGAGTTGCTTTGAAACATACAATATAAATCCTGAAGGGTAAAGGTCTTAAGATAATGGTGAAGGTGAAAATTCATAGATATAGGAGATGTATCCCAAGGTGAGATCGTTACATTTTCAGATTGAGAAATGAACAACATATCTAAACTGATCTCATTAAGCAGATCTGGTATTCATAGATGAAATGTTGGAACACATGAAAGTCAAGCAGCAAAGAGTGAAGAAAACATGGGATTGAAATGGAGATGAGATGAGATATACTCTGCCATATATATCTCATCTCATCTCCATTGTTCAAGCATAGAGATCAGATAGATATACAGTTCCAGTTGATTTTCCAAATCTTATTCCATATTACCCTGGAACTAGTATAAAATGTAATTCTGAAATCATACTTTCTCCAAGAATCTTGTTAATTCTGGCATCTGATCTTTTGGAAACCTTTACTCAATTGAAGGTAATTAGGTTCTGCTGATCATTTAAAAATATCCCAAGCCTTCTTCTTTTTGTTGAGGGCCACTTCACAATTGTGATTCCACCATGGTTTCAATCACTTAGAAAGTCTTGCTGACATTTTATCTATGGATACTTCAGCTGGCTGAACAAATATATTCCAATACAATGTCCACTCATTCCTCAATATTTGAAACATGTACCTTATCATCATAGATTGAAGCAAGATTAGTGAAGAGTTTCCAATCTGCAGATTTGATTTTAAACATCTAGGAAGCAGGAAAGATGGCAGCTCTCTGTCCCAAAGATCTAAGAAAGATGGGAAAATCATCACTACCAAAGAGATCATCTCCTATGTGCCAACTCCACCTTGATAACAGGTTAGAAGTGCATACTGACAGGTCTATGGCAGTGAATTTCGAATAGGAATGTGAATGTATGTGTTACTTTCCATATTAAAAACAGCAAGATAGTAGTCATATATTAACTTTTCAATAATCCTACCATGTGAGCTGACATCATCAGAGCCCAAAGATGTTGGTGTCCATTGAAACTGCCAAGCAGGAGAAAAGATCGAGACAGGTGATTAATTGTAGCTTTCATGGCCACTCTATTGATTCTTTCTTCGGGAGGTAGATAATTGGAACATAATGTGAAAGTAGTTTTAGTAGAAAAATGGACAGTGACTGCTTGTAGATTTTGTTTGCAAGTTAATAGCCTTAGATGAAATTCGATGATTGTACCAAAATAGCAGTGAAGAGGTTGACTCTGATCTATCCTGTCTGTTATTTTATTATGCACTTTTATTATTTATTGTTATATTCAATATTATTTAACATATTTTTGTTTAAGAGTTAACTTACTTTTACATTCTCCATCTTAGTGTTTGGAAATCATGTGTTTTATGGAATAGATATTCATCTTCCGAAGGAGCTTTCTTGGTTTGTGATGTCATCTACTCTACATAATTTTACCACTTATATTATATAAGAAAATAAGAATGATCTTTTATTGATATTTTGTTCAGTTTATGATTAAATTGCAAAGAGGATGACATGAATTGATTACTCCTGTAAACTAATAAAATTAAACTTGTCATGCAAATATATGTAAATGAAGCAATACGGGGCTGTAAGTCACTCAGTAGAAAAGCTCACGTATCCGATGACAGAGAGAGGTGTACAGAGATGTAGAGAGGTGTTGGTCTCAAAGTGAAATTGGTTGAGTGACATTTGAATTCTTGTAAAGATGCAATTCAATTGTTCACTGATACAGACTTCAAACAATTGTTTGAAGTCTGTATCGGTGGTGGAGGTATTAGAATTTTAGTAGTCTTTAAGGTTTATTTCTTGTGAATAACTGAGTTTTGGATATTAAAATCTTGATTAAATAAGTTTTGTTGATTATTTGAAGTTGCTTTATTAAAGCTTTGATTACACTTTTGTAAGTGGTTTTTGAGTTTAATAAATTTTATATTTTTTATTATTTAACTTGTTTGAGATTTTATTCAATTTATCAGTGTAAGTTTCTAAAGTAGTTTTTGTCAGTCTAGTTCTAACACCTGTTTGATACTTATAGTTGTAAGTTTCCCAGTTGTTTACTTTGCCAGTTATATGTTAAAATAGATCATTGTTTGTTTTGAATATATTTTAAGTTAGAAAATAGTAAAAGACCTGAGCTCAGGCAGAACTCTAGATTTGTAGAGTCATGTTAACCGTTAGGCTTAATTATTATTATTATTATTATTAAATAGAATTACCAATTTTGCATAGCAACCCCACCATAGACACAATCATGAGAAATAATGTCTTTTTGAAACACTATATTCCTTTACTGGCATTGAATCTCTAGTTTTGATGTGAGTTTCCTGGAGAATTAAACAGGTAGGAAAGAATGAATGAAGTAAACATTTGATATCAGCATAATTGTGGTGAAATTCACGATAATTCCATTGAATAATGTTGCAGAATATCAATGGATTTCTATATGGGCGAGAATTGGCACTCTTCCCTTTTTCTTATGTTGATCTTTACTTCTTGGTGACAATGGAGAATTTACCACTTCCATTTCCTCAGAATTCTCTCCAAAAGTGTTCTTTCTCTCAAGACTGATATCTTGTTTCTTCTTGCCAAAATCTAAGCTTTAAGGATGGCTTGTTTGAGCTCTGCTTTTCTTGCTCTGAAATGAAGGTGTAGAACCAGTGGCAACAGAGAGCATGGTAGTGATAAATATAGATTTTTTGGAAGACTGAGAAAGAGTATGGATCTTCTTCATCCACTCTGCATTTGACTCCGCAGGTGAAAGGGGGTCCTCAGTATGTACACCGATGGACTTGAAGTTAACAGTCTTCACCACACTTGCAAATGTTTTTGTTAGATGAAAAGGGATGACTTGCTTCCTTGCCTTGGCATAGGAAATACATTGGGTGACTAGAATGATTTGTATTTTTTTCTTGATTTTCCAAGATAGAGAGGAATGAGAAAATGCTGGATGATCTCTGCCATAGTTTGTACAGTTTGGACCTGAAAGGTATTTTTTGTTGCTGTAGTCATCCTTACTAAAGTTAGGACATATGATTTTCCTACAGCATATCTTGGCCCCATCAACATATTGTTGATGAGCATTTCAATGGATTGGGAATATATGATCCAATCCTGCAACATAGACAGCTTGCTATTATTGATTCAGGTAAGTTAGGAATGCTGAAAATTAAAACAATATTCCGCAAAGAGATTTGCTTATTTTTATATCAGATGGAAATGCAATTTACTGCAATGGTCTTGCAACTATTACTCATTGGACAATTCTTAAAGATCCTGTTTTGAAATGATTCCTATGAAGAAATTAGTGTACAGTGCAGGAAGAATGATACTAAGACCATAACTGGGTAAGCATTGGAAAGTGGCCTTTACCTCGATTTGGCCGATTTGTTTTTTAGAGATTGCTTTCTGGGTAACCTTTACTTTTCTAGGTAAAAGTAAAGGTTACCCAGAAAGGCTTTTATATTAGGTGACATACAATCCCGCATTTGCTTCATTTACATAATTTAGTGCAACAAGTTTTAAATTTAGGTTAGTTTACAGGAATAAATCAATTCATGTCATCCTCTTTACAGTTAAATCATAATACCGAATATAACATCGATAAAAGATCATTCTCATATTCTTATATCGGATCAGTAGTAAAATTATTTAGATGATATGACATCACAAACCGACTAAGCTTGTTCGGAAGACGAATGTCCGTTTCATAACACATGATTATCGAATACTAAGATGAGGGACGTGGAAGTAAGTTAACTCTTAAACAAAAATATAATATGTTAAACAGTAATGAATATAATGATAAAATAATGAGAGCATAATAAAATAATAAATAGGATAGGTCAGAGTCAACCTCTTCACACGCAAAACAACAAAATATTTTATATTCACCAAGAATTTGATTATTTTTAACAAAAACTAATCAGAAAATAAGTTGGAGTGCATTTCTAGAATAAAATATTTTGAAAATTTTCAGAACTTTCCCATAAAAGAATTTAATATTAATCTTATAATGGTGCTCATTACTAGTGAACAATGTTTTGCATATGATGTTATTTTTGAATCAAAGAAAAATTTGTGTGATGTTGTTATTCTATTTATCATAAATATAGCTTATTAATAGTTTGTTGGCTGATATATCCACAAGCCAATATCTAGCTTATTTAGATATATCAACTACAAATTATAGAAAAATGTCAAAAGAAACAAAATCTAAATAGAAATGTAAGTCATGTAAAAATAAAATTTAATTCTAATATGTCAATAATTAATTCTGATGAAGATATTAAGAACTTCAATAGTCAATATTCTGTTTTAATTGATGAAATATGTAATAGAATATCAAATGCCATTTCAATGGCACTTAAGAGTATATTGAAGTTCTGTTTAAAATTTGCTAAAAACAGAAAATATTTTAAGAAAAACCAATTGCTATTTGATTCCTTTACTCAAAAAAATAATAAATTGAATGATAATATTTTTAATTAAATAGTTTGCTTAATGCTGGACTATATAAATTAGATGGAAAAGTCTCCATTATTGATTAAACTGTTGTCTCTGTTATTGGTTAGGGACCCAGGATCAAATCCAGACAATTATATTATCTTAAAGGATTTGGTATTCCATTGTTTATTATTACTAACTACTAAAATTATTAATATTATGGGTCATTTCCAACTTAGGATGGAGTTATGTTTTGATAACTTTATATTATCAAAATATAACACCATCTTAAGTTGAGGACAACTGTAATTGAACTAATTACATGCATTTCATTCTTTACTCTCACTACATAACTCACTAAATAGATTACATACAATTGTTATAATTTAATATAAAGTCAATTCCTAAGAATACTCGATTAGAGATCAAGTTTACTGTAAATATGATAAACAATGTTATAACATAAAAATTAAATTTACAGTACATTTAATAAAATTGCTGTAATAATAACTTTCTCTCTTGTTATTGCTACATTATTACAGTTTAAAAAGTAAATTTTTATAACTGCATAATACAATTGCCAAATGTTTGTAATTAAAAGAAACAAATCAGGAATGACAATATTATCGATATATATTAATAAAATTAAAATTACTTACAGCATCTTTATTTGTTGATTCAAAATCACTATCATTTTCAGAACCAGCTTCTGAACCACTATCACTTTTATAAAAAATAATTATAAAAATACATATAATTTACTTATTTTGAAAATATTATTTTAATATATATAAATATATTAGATACTGTTTATAGAACATAAGAAAATAAAATGTAATTTTAGAAATAATCTTATACAGGTAGTTCTCTGTTTACAAGTTTTCAGATATATGAATTTTTCCATATATGAAGTATCAAAAAAAATTGAAAATATAAACATTAATTGTAATAAGTAAATTATAAATATTCATAAAAAGGCATTTAAATTCACATAAATAGCTATATGATATGGTAAAATTGGTTTTATAGCAGAAACTTACTCGTCTGCTTTGAAATCAGAAATTTCAAAATAGTGGCTGAGAAGCAGAAGTAGGATAATCTCTAGTTTTAGCAGTCTTTTATGTAAATAACTTCTATTCCCAGATTGTGCTAAGATAATAATAGTTCATCTACTTATCTGCCAATAATAATGAAGAATAAAGATTCTTTAACATTAATATGACATAAATTATAATAACAGAAATTATTTTATTTGTTTGATTTTAAAGATTATGTTTTCATTTATTTAGATATGCAAATTGTTACTTAATCATATACTACTATTGATTTTGTTGATCTTTACTTAATTTTATTGTAATCAAATTGTATTGCTGAGAACATAGACATAATATTAAAATTAGGAATTATGAGAAATTAATGTTTTGTTTATGAATTCTTACTTAATGAGCTTACTCTAGGAGCAAATTAGCTTGTAAAAGTAGGAACTACCTGTATACCTTATTTTCTCTCATAATGTCATATCTCATATCATATACTTTATGTTTAATCTGTGTGTTGAAAATTAGGATAAATGCAACTATTTAGCAAAGATTAAATAATATTGATAATATAACACATATTGAATTACAAAATTGAATTATGAAACTATTATTTAATAGGCAGTGATGACAATTTAATTATATCTCAAGTTAGGTTCAGTCTGTTGATTGTTTATAGTGGAAAGTTTTAATTTGCTTATGATTTGAAATTTTGACTTTTTCTATTTCATTTTGACTTGTTCTGAAATCACTTTTTATTATCAGCATTATCATAGCTAAACAAATGGGCCAACTGAAGAAAGAAGATAGAGATGATCAAATTCAGCTATATTTAAAAAACTGTAAATCCATAACTTTAAGTCTTTGTCTGGTTTATTCTGTTTGATAATTTGCAATCTCTTTTAACACGTTGATGGCTGTGTGCCAAAATGTTTCAATGTTAAATTTATTAATTTTTTTAATAAATAATTTCTTGTATCATTTATATTCAAAAACATTTTCATTTTGACAGCATTTGGAATAAAATTTGGCATTTCAAAAATATACTTATTTGGAATAGACTTGTTTTTGCTCTTTTTTTCATATTTTTTAATATCATTGATTTTTGTTAAAAATTATTTTATTTATAGATTTTAATGACTTTTTTATATTTATCCGAAATATTTATCCATTCTATAGTGATTGAAATTTGATAAATATATCTGTATTGTTTCCAAATCATGTATTTAACCCCTGACCTTCAAATATGTCATAATGTAAATATTATAGCATTAGCTTTTTCACTTTGCATATTAATAGCATTAGCTTTTTCACTGTGCTATTTGTTCATTCTATCAAATGAAGATTATCTTCTTTAGATATTTATGAAATAAAAAGGTTGTATTTATAATAAATATGAAAAAACAAAGAATATTTTGTTCCACTTATAATTTATTCAGAAACAAACTGAATTAAATGAATTATTATAAAAATATAATTTTATATAAAAAAATAACAAGATAATATATTGATTTCTTTATTAAAAAGTTGTTAGAAGTGACATTATAGTATCCAATATACAGAAATTTCACAGTTAAAATATATAAAAATTTAACAAAAAATATCATCAAAAGAACAATACAGTTTTAAATAATCAAGAAAAATATTAGATTGATTATATAAAACAATAGTTCCCATGCAATTTAACATAACTCTATTTCTGCCATAAATAGTGTATATGTCTACTTAACTAACTTTTTGTCACCATCTTTCACCAATAACAAAATCAAAATTAAGAAAATTACTGGAACTACTATTACAATTTTTGAGGAAATAATAGTAATATGAATTCATATTATTAATTCTTATAAATATGTATAATTTCAAAATATCTTTGAAAAAAATTAAGCATTTTTTATACCATAATTCATCAATTTCTTATAAAATTTACAATATTTTTTATTTTTTATATAATTAAAAAAATAAAAAATGCCATTTTTAACTCATATTCCCCAATTTCCTGATAAAAATTTTTTCAATATGTGGAATCAGTGTTAATTGAATTACTTACCCAACAAAAAATATTTTAGCTTTTGTTTTTATAATTACATTTACTGTGGAAGTTGCAATTAATTTTATAATGTATTTTAGAAAAATATTTATTCTATAAAAAAAACACACATGTTAGCAATTGATTTCCCATAAAGTTCCCTATATATCAATGGTATTTACACTAACATTTTAATCAATGTGCTTTTATAAATAATGAAATTTCAATTTAAATCATCAAACTTATGAACATTTTTAAATATTACAAATCTTGTTTCTAAAATAATTTTATCTTAAATTTAAAATATTAAATGTTTTAATTCTTTATGCTACTATATCAAATCTAATCCATTAAAACAAAATTCTAATATGCAAAAATTTAGTGGTTCATTTTATTAAATAAAAACAAACAAAAAATTAACAATTATAGAAAATATTTTATTTAATTTAAGATTTGTTGATATTTTTCATTCATCACATAGATTATGCTATTATGTGAATATTAAAATTTAAACTTACTTAGATATTTCTAAAATTAATTTTAAAACAAAATACTTACCTATGAGTAGATAACTTTCGAGCTTGACGATCCATTAAGCTAGTCCGACAACGAGTTTTTTTCCAGGAATAATAATATTTAACCAAACTAGCCATTGACTTATCTGGAAGCTACAAAAGAAATCAGATTTTCATGTCTTCTTCAAACAATAAATTTACTTACATTGAAATTTTTACATTAAAATTATCGTTTTTAACAAATTTTATTTTTTTAAAATTTGCATATTAGTTCATTATCTAAGTACATCAGTCTATTCTCTGCTTTATTGTAAAATAAAAAACAAAATCAGACAAACTTTAAAACAGGAAATATTAAACTTTATAAAAACCTTTTGTTCAAAGTGCTTTGGGCCTTGCAGCCAACTTCAGTCAAACATAGAACAAACACAAGTTTTTAAATATAAAAATAAATTAAACATTTGGTTGCTAAGTAAAATCAAACACTGCACATGGTAATAGGTTACTACAAGTTATATACCAGAGGTGGCCAAACTTCATGTCACTACAGCCACATAGGAGAATCTCAAATATTTGAGAACTGCAATCAGTTTCTTTCTGAGTCAATGAGAACTGCATCAGTTTCTTTGGGTAATCTTAATAATCATTCCAAAAATTGTTTATTATATATTTCATATGCATTTATTTTGTATGAATGCATATTACTTTTTACAACTTAAATGAACAAATTACAATTATATATTTTTTTAAATTAAATGAATATTTGCTCCATATTAACTATTGACTTTCATGGTATGGGTCCAAACTGAAAAGACTAAAGAGCTGGATGTGACTTGCAAGCCACAATTTGGTCACCTTGGTTATACACAATGTTATAAGAAATACAGAAAAAAACATATATTTGTGCAGAAAAAACATATATTTGTGCACAAAAATAGTATAAAGGTTTTGCAAAGTTGATTATTTAAAAATTATTAGATATTAAAAGTATTTATGTTGATCGTGCTTCAGAAAGGCCTAAAAGTTCATAGATAAAAGGTCAGTTCACTGGAATAAGTTGCTAAAGAACATTTTTAGCTATGTACAGTACACTACTTGAAAATAGCATGCTACATACAGCTAAAAATATTCTTTAACAACTTATTCCAATGAAGTGAGCATTTACTTATGCCTTTAATTTATATGCTACTTCTGTGCACAAAGGTATGTTTTTTCCTGCATTTCTTATAATATTGTATATAACCTGCAGTAACCTATTTTATAGTGTTCAGTTCTATTTAGCAATCAAATGTTTAATTTATTTTTGTATTTAAAAACTTGTGTTTCTTTCATGTTCGACTAACATTGCCAACAAGGCTGAAAGCAATTTCAGACAAAAGTTTTTTTTTTATAAAGTTTAATATTTTCTGCTTTAAGGCTTGTCTGATTTTGTTTTTTAGATCATTATCAATCCTAAATCAACTCTGATGAATGATAGCAAAATATAAAAAATTTTGTTAATACAATCAGGAACTGCAAATCTGAATAACAGATATGCAAAATTCTCAAAAATTCTGATAGATTCTAAATTTAATGTTAAGTTATCTTTAACCTTTATATACAGAATATCTTGAAACATAAAAACAATCCATTCTTTTAAAATTATTCACAAGGTAAAAATTCATAAAACATTAAATTTGAAAGGTTCCCATAAATCAAATTGATAAATTATCCATATTTTAATTATATATGAATGACAAAGAGACATCTGCTACTCTAATAAAAATTAATTAAAACAAAAATTACTATTAATTGATAAAAGTGAAATTAATTCTCAAATGTACACATCTATGTTGATTACAGGAGAAGTTCTGTAATTTTTATGCTTGATATGTGATTGAAATTAATTGCTATATTAACTTCCCAAAATAGAAATCTGCTGGTTGCTGTGGTAATCTAATTGTGGTAAGGTGTTGCAGCAGTATCCCAAAGATCCTAGTTTGACTCCTGGCTAAGCAAATTTTTTATTTCAAGAAAATTATCTAAAATTAAAATTCAATTATTAATTAATCAATAGCACCATTATTGCCCAAATTTATTTAAGAAATTATTAACATAATAGATGGCAATATCAAGTTTTAAATTATAAAATTATACCTATTAAATTCTGTTTAACTCCAAAATATTTACTAGAGGTCATTTGACTAATAAATAATATTTGGTTTATTTTAAACACACATTCCTTTCAAAAAAACTAAAAATTTAAAAATATAAATGCATTAAATGTTTAATACAGACATTATTTGATGCAATTAATTAAAAAATACAGTGACTTATGATAGGGTTTGGTTTGGATGATGGAACTCTATCCATACTAATCAACAACTGCTTACATTCTTGTTATTCATAAACACCTAATAATCAAGCACTATTTAGCAGTAA
>WUQG02037607.1:0-10783 GCA_011317285.2 Androctonus mauritanicus | reverse complement strand
TATATATAGTAAGGGATAATGTATGTCACAACAGAATGTTAAAATGTCAATTTGAATTTATATGAAATAGATGTATTTGAGTTTGATTTTCAATGAACGTGTTCTTTGTATGGAACTCCAGTTCTATTCGAATTGTATCTGAGCTGATGAGGCGTAAAGCCGAAAACGTTTCTCTATTAAAGTTTTGTTTTTAACTTGAAAAGGTATTGGGTCTGTTCATTCATGCTAAGAAGTATCCTTGAGAATAGTTTTAAACAATATCAATCTTAAGATAGAAGAAATCAGTCATTACCATAACTAGCTTGTAAACAAGTTTTTCTGTATCAAATTACTGGATATGTCCCTCTAAGAAAATTACCCCACCCTCTAAGAAAATGATCATTTTTGTGCTTCTAAATATAATATGTTTAAAGCAAATTCTCTATTTGTTTCCTCTTATTATTATTTCAAATATTAAAACTTTTGTATATGAAATGAATATTAGTATATGACTATACATTTAATTTATAACTTGTGACTTATAAGATTACCATGCTTTCTTTTTGTATGCCCTATAAATATCTTTTGAACTAACTGATTTTTATGGAATTTAGTGGAAAGATTATGCCATTGAAGATTATAATTAATTGATGGGCCAACAATAGTTTTCAATCATTTAAAAATAACAAAAATTTAAATTTATTAGAATATCCTCTTAATAACTTTTGAACTATTGGATAGATTTTTATAAAATTCAGAAGGAAGCCATGCCATTGAAGTTGAGTTAAATGAAATAAATTTTAATGATTAATCTTTAATCATTCGAAAACAGAAAGCACATACAGAAAATAAGCAATTATTTTAAAATTGCTACTTTTGTATATTTTGATATTTGCAAGTATATTTTATAAAGTTTATTTGGGGCAAATTTAAAAAATAATTTAAATTCCTAGATATTTAAAATTAATTTAAAAAATTTTAAGAATTGTTTAAGTGATTCTTTTTTAATACTTTTAATAAATTATACTGAAATTTATATATGGTACTAAGAATTATTTTTAGATCTTTAATTTATTGTCAATATATTGTAATAAAATATATATTTCAGGACTAAGAAAGCAAATGAAGATAATATTAAAAAAGAAAAGGATGATGATAATGAAAATCAGATTCAAAACATTATAACAGATTCTAAACAAAATGAGAAAGATATAAATGTATCTTCATCTAAAAAGAAATATAAAAAACATAAAAAAGTTAAATCTTCAAAAGACAGTCTACACGGAAGGTTAATATAAAATTTATATATAAATATTTAATTTTGAGAATTTCAGTATAATTAATAATTCAATGATAATTTCAGACCAGCAGAAAGTGTGTATGAAATATTGTCAAAAAAAACTTTTATCGAAGAAACTGGACTTGCACCAGAACATGCTTATCGTATTGATTCAAAATCAGACAGACAAAACCTTGCCTTCAACACTTTTTATCATAAGTGTACTGCAACATATTTTAATGATCATAAACTCCCATTGGGTTTAACCAGATCAGAAGAAAATAATTTAATTATTAAATCCCTTAAAAAAAAGAATAAATTAAACAATAGATATTGGATGAAATGTAAATCAACAATATTACATAAAGACGAAGATATTTTAGATTTGTCAAAACCATTAATAATTGATAATCTTGAAGTTAAAACATATATTCCTATTGAGCTATCAGTAAATGAAGTCAAAAATATCACTAAAACTGATAAAACTGATATAAATACTCTTAGAATATATGATGCTTCAACTGAATTATATATACAAGGGAAAACTCCAAATAACAAAGAAACAGAGACTTGTAAAGAAAATAATTCCTACACCTCATTTTTAGAACAAGCTCTTTATATAAAAACTGAAGAATTTAATAAAGTTTTAAGAGAGGATCCTTCTGATGAACAAAAATGGATAGATTTTGTAGCTTTTCAAGATGAACTTATTAGTAAAGAACAAACTAAACACTCATCTAGGACAGCATGCTTAGAGAAAAAAGTTGCCATTTTAGAAAAAGCATTAACTCATCTTCCAAATTCTATACGCCTATCAATTTTGAAATTAGAAATTTGTCAAGATTTATGGGAAGTAGATAAATTGTTAAATGAATGGAAGCAATTATTATTTTTCCATCCAAATAATACGTATCTCTGGCAACAATACATACTATTTGTTCAGTCGCATTTATTATATTTTACAGTTTCTCGAACTTGTAAACTCTATATAAAATGTATTGAGACTCTTAATAAAATCTTATCTGGAACATTTCAATCACATCAGCCATCAGAAAATTTAGAAGAAACAATTTTGGGTGAGTATTATTTAAAAATATATAATTATTGCAATATATCAGTTGATATATATATAATTCTTTCTGATATTAAAATAAGATAAAATTAATAAAATTTTTAAAATTTTGTAAAGTAAGTATTCCAAAAATCATTCTTATCTAAAATACATTTTCAATTTTTAATAAATTGTTCATATAATTTATACAAATTGCAATATAGGCATGACAAACTTTTTAAAATACTTATCAATCATACAAACAAAAAATTTATGTTTATGTTATACATCTATATAAAAAAATTAAAAGATAACTTACTATGTTTTAATTTTGTATAATCATTCTGTTATATTAATTTAATTATTATTATTTATATAATATTTTTTATGGTTAATCAATTAATCATTTTCATTTTTATAGATTATTGTATTTAAAAAATAAAATTAATTAAATATCAAAAGTTTAATTAAAAGATAATTTAAATATCAGAAACTAGTTCAATACAAAAAATGATTTGGATAGGTTATAATACATGCATATTTTGCTTTACAGTGCTTCACTAATATGGTGCTTCTTAGTTATAGTCTATGTTTTATTTTAAATCTCAAAAGAAAAATTATCTGCAAAATAATAATTAAAATAAGTATATCAAATATAAATTAAGACACAGATAGGTTGTTGTCTAGGGCCTTCCTGAAAAACTGGAAGTGTGAAACCCAGAGTTAAATCTGGATCCTCCCAGCCAATATATATGAATTCTTTAAAATACAACCATCTGGTCAACTTTTTTAAGTCTAGGATTATTGTGTGCTTAGTGAATTATAATGTAAATATGTTTTTAGGCATTTAGATGCATTAGAAAACGAATCTGCGATTCACTTTGACACGAAGGAGCGCATGTCACGTCAGAGTTCGGACCCCCTTGCCTCGTCCTTTCATTCAAAACCAAATGTTAAAGAGATTTTTAACTCATGTTCAACCAGCCAACGTTTTATCGCCGCTACATCCCACGAATTAGCAGACATTATCAAAAAATATAATTTATTAAGATGAACAGAATAATTTACAAAGTATGAATAAACTGTCTCAACAACTTGTGAGTGCAAATAAACTGTTAATAAACTAACACCAAACAGGTTAAAAATCCACAGAAGTAAGCCGACGACAACAGTCACAATGTCCATCACTTAAACACCACTGGACGTACACAAAGTCCTTCTGAAACTTCACCACAACTGGAAAACACCAAGCACAATTATCCACAAGTACCACGACAGACGATGGACAAGACGATCACAACATTAACTGTGGCTCCATCCCACGGTGAACCTTTATAGTAACACCTCCTTTGCATAATGTACGTCGAATGTAATAAAATTTTAATTCTAACAAAAATGTATTAATTAATATTATTTCTTTTTCATACACAAACATTTTTACTACCTTCGCACCAAACAAACTTATTATTATTATAAATATTTCTTTTTTTCTTTTATTCTCCTCTTCTGACGTCACTTCCTTCAGATCCATTGACAGTCCAAAATGGCGGCAGACAGATGTGGCAGGTACACCACTACTTTTTTCTAAACTTTTTAAGTATTTTAATTTAAATTTTACATTTTCCCTCTGGTTCCTCACAACTTTATAGCAGTGGTCTGGAATGTAATCACCAGAATAATGAGTCATGCCTGTAGTTTGTAAATTAAAATATATCAATAATGAAATATGATAAACAGATTATCATATAAATAATTCATTATTATATACAGATAATATATTTGATGATGATAAAATTTTCTGTTGACTAAAAAAATTTGTTTGCAAATGTTTTATTTTAATATCACTATTTAATATCTTTATTTAATTTTATAAAGAAAGTATTAAGCTTTCTAATTTGTTAGTTAAGCTAACTTAACTAATTTAAAACTATAATAACTAATTTAACTGTTATTAATATAATATAAATATATCATAGTTAATATTAATAAAATTTAATTTATACAGATATTTTCTTCCAGTATTGTACATTTTTAAATCAGTGTGGATTTACAGAAAAAGCAATAGCCACATTTCAAGCTTTAATTGAGTTTAATATGTTCCAACCACAAAGTCTTCCAGAAAATACAACATTGGAAGATCTCAAAACTTATTTTGAACCATTTTGGGATAGTGGTGCTCCTCGATTTGGTGAAGAATGTGCTGTAGGATGGAACAAAGTGTTTACAGAGAAAAAATTAGATTTTCATAGAATTGAATCTGCAATAGGTAAGTTTATATGATTATTAATTTGAATTCATGTTTTATTTTATGTATGATACTAACATATTTAATTTGAATAATGCATTGTTTATTAGACATTAATTTGAAGGAAGAAGAAATTATAGAAAATGGTGATTCAAAATCCCAAATGTGGATTGAATTTGAAAAATTACGTGAAGAATATCATTGGTTACCTTGGAGTCCAAATCTAGAAAATAAAGATGATGATTGTGAAGATCCTGAAAGATCAATTTTAGTTGATGACATTAATGAAACACTGTTTATTTTAAAATCAGAAAAATTGAAATTTTTACTAATAGTACAGTTTCTTAGATTTTTAGGAGTGAAATTTGAAGATTATAATGAGACACCTTATTGTAATAAAGACTTTTTAAATCAGATATTTATTGATACACCTACAGAAGTTCATCCTTTTTTGCATAATGAAATGTCTTCATTTGATTGTACAGATTATCAAATTAATTTATCATTTTTAACAAATCAGCAAAGATTTGTTTCTTTTATAAACAGATTATTTGAACAATCAATTAAATTATTTTCTCTAGAATATAGTCAGTTTTTAACATATCATTGGATTAAATTTAATATAAGACAACTTCAGAATATTACTAGCAAAACTGCTTATAAACAAGAATTAAAAAATGTTAAAAAATTAATTAAAACTTTGTTAAAGGAAGAAGCTAATCGAAACAATTTAGACCTGTGGGAAGAATATGCTAAACTTGAATGGACAAATAATAAATTTGAAGATGCTGAAAAAGTGTTTGAAACGGCAATTTCTGTTTTTAGTTCTTTTCAAAGTAATGAATCTGGTTTATGGAAGTTTGTAAAAACCTATGTTGAATTGCAGTTAGGAATGTATTCAATAATTGGATTTGGTATGGGAAAACTAGAAATTCCAGAAGAAAAGAAAGCAAAATCACTTTGGATGTTATGTTTCTTAGGAACAAATGACCCATATGAATCTATATCTATTAAAAATATAGCTGAGATTCCAGTGACTACAATTTTAAAATCCCGTAGTAGATTTCAAAAAATTTTAGATTCAAAAATAAATGCCATTATGAATAAATCTTATGAATATCAGAAAAATTCAGATTTATCATCAAAAGTAATTTGCTTTTCTTATTTTCAATATTTAACTTGTGGAATTTCAGCTGCAGGAAAAGTTTATGAAAGCATTATTGAAAATCTAAGTGGTTTAAAGAACAACAATTATTACAAGTAAATATAACTTCTGTTAATTTTTCATTCAGTATTTTATAACTCTATTATTACTTTTTCATAAAATGTTTTTTATTAACAGTAAGGAAATGGAAGTGATTCTTTCTTCATATGTACAGCTTTATGCATTTCATTCTTCAGTATCTATTATATCAATGAAGATAATTCGTCCTGTTATTATCAAAACACTCAATGTATTTCCAGAAAATCCTTATTTCTTATGGTTATTTTTAGATTTAGAAGTCAGTTCTGGAATTGCTAATTATTTTCGAAGGTACAGTTTAAATATAAATTTTTTATTAACATTGCATAACATAAATAGTAATTAAAATAAATTACTTTTCTGTATTTTATTAGATATTTTTCCAAACTTTTACAACAAGACTCAAAAGTATCATTAATGAATTGGTTATTTGCTATCATTGCTGAATTGAAGAGATATTATAAATTAAATGCCATTGATCAGATTCATAAATCATGTAAGTAAATGTTTTCTTTATATAAGTAAAAATATAAAGAATATATTGGCAACTCTCATATGACAGAAAATTGTGGAAATCCTTGCATATTGTGTAACTTATACAAGAAATTTTTTCTTAAACAATTTGAGAATTGTGATAAAGCACATATAATATGGGTAATTTTGAGCTTTTATATGGGGTAAACTTTATTATGTTGGATATAATTTCTTATCATTGCATTTTTTTGCAAATCGACACTTTTGATTTGTTAATCATTATACAAATAAAATTATGAGAAATTTTCTTATTTTATAACTTGTTCAACTGAAAAATTACAAAGTTTAAAAGGAAGCTTTCAAAAATGCTTAACTCTATACCTTGAAATATATAAAAAAAAGTAACTCCATACCTTGAAAGATTTATCATACAAAAAGTAAACAAAATGAATTTATTAATTTTTAAAAAAATCAATAGAATATATATGAAATCTAGATACTACAGAAGAAAGTACAGAAAGTGAATATGTTCTGCAATAGAGAAATATATTAATTTAATTGTGCTTAGCAGTAGTGAAGAGGGAAAAATTAAATGAATATACATTTTATATATATATATATCCCATCAAAAACATAAATGTGAGAAAACAGGCCAAGTTCCATTCTAATCCCAATGTCGAAAAATGAGATTTAAATACTGAAATAAATTCAATATAATGCCATCTCTTCAGGCTTTTATTTGGCAAGTTTTTGAGTTATATTAAGTTATCACCCAGCTATCAGAGATATTAAAATTTTCAACACGAAGAGCACCAACGCTTTTTAGTAAGCTCTGTAATGAAAAAGACGCAAACGAACATCATGAAAGACCAGGAGTTTACAAGATACCTGTTAAATATAATACTACACACCAAAAGGCGACATACATAGGTGTAACTACCAGAACATTAAACCAGAGATTAGAGGAGCACAAAAGAGATATTGCTGCTGGTAAATTAATGACTACATTAACAATCGAAGCATATAATATGGACATAGAAATAAAATGGGAACAAGCTGAAGTAATAAAGCCAATCACAGTGGAAATCCCAGTCCATAATCCAGGAGACAATCAAAATAATGAAGAGGCAGAAGAGAGAAAAACTCATAAATGATAGGCCAACTATAGAAATCCCCATACCATGGAAGTATATATTACAAGAAACCAAAAAGCACCACAAACATCAAGTGGTGCGTGCATCGGAGCAGACTTTTTAAGTAGTGGAGTGTAAGATAACGGCAGAGAATAGCACTGGATAAACATAATACGCAAATGTATTACATTGTATATATTGGCATTTATTTTAATTTTGTTGCCTTTTATTTTATTTTATTTAGTTTTTGTTACTTAACATTGTATTTATTTATATATTTATTAATTTATTGTAACTATAGCAACCTAACAGTCATTTAAGATGATGTATTCAATGTTCTTTTATCATTTCATTTAAAAACTTGTGATAGCCTGAAGATGGTGGAAATCTCCACCGATAACATTTGCAAGAAATAAAGCTATTTTAGAGTAATAACTGCTAAAGTGTGTTAGTTTGTTGGTTTTATCGAGTATCTTAAAGTAAAACAGTTAAATGAAGATATGGATTATTAATAAATATATTGCTATTATTATTATTAATAAATATAATAATATATATTTAATACATAAGATCAAAATATTAGTAATGACAAGATGTATACAGTAGTTGCACATGAAGGCTTGATCTATGAATGTGGTATTGCATCCAAAAAACAAACTACAATTGATTCTTTCTTTATGCCAAAATAACTGTATTTGTCCATCATCATTAATTAAACTCCTTACTTTTAAGTTTTAATGTATAGAAAAAATATATCTAATACAGTATGTAGTTTAACTTTTTTAAATTTTAAGTTTTAATGTATTTTTTCAACATTTAAAGTTAAAATAAAATATTTCATTTTAACATTAATTTCACTTGTACATAATTTTTATCAACTCTTCAAAAATGTATAAACAGGGTTCTACTGTACTATGCATTTTGTCATAAATTTATCAAGAAGACAGTTTCTATATGAATAAAGTAAAACATAATGTGATATTAAGAACTGAAAAATCTATATAGAAAAATGAGATTTAATTCATATTTATATGTTTGTCTGTCATTAACCTGCACTTCCATTGGTCAGTTCTAGATGTAAGTGGTCCGAAAACTCAAGACAGATAGTTTACATGATAAGAAAAAAGGATAGTTCTAACATTCACAGCTTTAATCATATTTTATTTAAAAGACAAACATTTAAGTGTTTTGTAAAATAAAAAATATTAATTAAAATAGACTTTAAATATAAAATGTGTTATCAATTAACATTTAATAATTAATTAAAACACTTTATATTATATATAAAAATAAAGATGATAAAAAGAATTGTTTAGATTGGCATTGCTTATATATTTAATTAAGGGATCTTTGAATAAAAAATTAAATGATATTAACTTTAAATATATTTAACGTTTAGAATTAAATATTGATTTATTAGACTTTAAGTGTGAACATTTATAATTTATATTTTAAATTAAATTTGCTTTGATAAAATAATAGAATAATAAATGGAATTACACTTCAAGAAAAATATAATTGATATATGTTTATATTGAACTGTTGTCTTACGTATAAATTAATAAATGCAAACTTTAACTAAATATTAAAGTTTTATTAAAATTTAATAGATAAAGGTAAGAGCTTAGATAAATTCAATAAACAAGAATTTTATACAAATTCTTTGTTTATTGAATTTGAAGAATTAAGTTAGCAGTCATTCTAGATTAAGTTACTTGAATACTCAGTAAATATGAATGAATTAATTATTATTAAATATATTATACTTAGATAAATTGGAAGATTTTGAATTTATATCTATTTGTTTCATCAGTTATCTCGTTAATCTTAGAATTAATAGATATAAATATCATAATTAAATATAATTTTTTTTTTTACATAAAACAAAACATTATAGATTAGCAAAACTATTAAATAAGAAAAATATTTCATTATAATTAATTAATTCTTAATTTTAACTAGGAACTTACTGTACCATCAGTGCCTGTCGAAGATGAGCAACAAGGTAAGAGAAAATAAAATTATATAAATTTAACAAAATTATCAAACATTCTACTAATACAGACAGATTTAATTTTTAAACTTTGGAAAGGAAAACTACTGAATTCTATAAACTGTAAAAAATTTTTCTTTTTAATATATATAAAGAAAATAAATATTCTGCTTGAATAAATTTAATCATTAAGTAATTTATCATTGAAATTTTAATTAAAATAAAATTTATTTAAAAACTTCAAACTTAATATTTGAATATTATTAAACGTCATTGTAATATTTTTATCATTTGAGTGCATTAGATCGTATTGTGTGAATAAATCAACACAATTTATTCAATCAAAGTCTTAATGGTTAACTTTGATTAAATGCTATTAAATTTATTTTTATTTGCCTTTGAATAGCTATTCCTGGGAAATTATATATATTTTGTATGGAACATCGTACATGCAAAATTTCTCCATTTGCAGTGCCACCTATGTGTTTGGTATTGCTTAGACTTAACATTTAGCTGTCGCATAACATTTCTTTGTCAATTTGCATTTGTCTTGTTTTCTTCTATCTATTTAAGCTGGTTCATTATGGATTTTAGCAAGTTGACAGTTTCTGAGCTTAAGAAACAATTGAAAGATATTGGAGCAAAAATATCTGTTACAAAAGCCAAGTTAGTTGAAAGATAAGTAATAAGCCACATTGTAAACATGTTTCACGAGTAGATTGTACGTATTAAAGGTCATTCATAATAAAAAAATTACTTTTTGAGATCTTATAGCAGGATCATAATCTTGTATATAACTTTTTATTGGCCCTTAATATTTTTATTTATATAATTATTTTTATGTTTTATCTGTGGAAAGTATTTTTCACTTGGGCCATGATTTTATTCATATGCCATATTTGTAAAAGAAAATCATAAATATGACAGAATCTTTCACGATTTTATGAAAATTGATATTTAATGCCTGCCGTTCGTATTCATCAAGAATGCTTATGATGTATTAGACACTTGTCATACTAACCTTTTAAATTTGTTTATAGTACTATTAACTTTTCTGTAATATTAATGTAATGCTCTAATAGTACATTTTAAGTATGCTCATAATTACCACTTTATTTTTTACATTTAAATTCTATTATATTCCAGACTTTCTGCATAGCAAAAACATGATCTCTGCTGCAGTCTAATTGTGTCAAAACATTTAGAGAGCAGCTCTTCTCTTTTGTTTCCATCACCTGACCAGTTTTCACCAACAAATGTAATATCACGGAAACATTTGAATAATTTCAACCTTTCAATAATCCATAAGTAGTTTGAAGAAAGATTAGAAACATCGAGAGAAGAGAGAGATTAATGTGTGTTTTTGTTGATTGAAGCAATTACAAG
>WUQG02037596.1:0-10783 GCA_011317285.2 Androctonus mauritanicus | reverse complement strand
AATCCATTCACATTTTCAATCTTTAAAACAGAATTTTAAAACAAATTTCAGCAATCAAGAAATTTAGTACCCATCATCAGAGGCATGTATTTTCACCCAAATAAATGCAAAAAATCACTCTGCAGTTGCTGCATCATGTAACTCAGGATTGAATGCTTTTAAATTGTTTTTTATCATTTTTTGTTCTACTTCCACAGCATGTAGATGCAACAGTTAATGCTTTGACAACCAATCTCATTTAGCATATGGTTTGGCAATTGCAATATGCTTATTGCAATTGAATCCAATCAGAAAATCTGGAAGGTATAGAATTTTTGAAAATTTTTGCATGACTTTGAAAATTTTTTCACAGTGCAATATGTGAGACAGTTTCCCTGAGACACCAATTGCACTGTGCTGGATTAATCCAGCTTTTACAAATTGGTTTTTTTGTGTGTAATTAGTGAAAATATGCCTCTTTGTCAGTGGGTTCTAAATTTTTCCAGTTGCTAAAATATTTTTTTAAATTATATGTAAACAAACATTGTTTATTTTTAAAAGGCTCAATAGAATTTGGAATTTTTTATCCCATCCTGTCAATTTTATGGTGAAAATTACCAAACCTATTCTGATTATGTGATTTGATAAATGATATTTTTGAAATTTTTGAAAAAAATCAAATTTTTCTTCAAATAAGCTATAAAATTCTGAAAATTAAAAAAATATTATAGATAATAAAACATAATGCTTAATTCTGTTAAAATAAATGAAAATATATTGTAATCATTCATTTTTTCTTTTAATTTCACTGAAATTTAGGAGAGTATGAATTATTTAGATATAATCCTATTCCATCCCACTATCCTATCCCATCTTACTATTTATTGCCCCTAAATACAGCTTAAATGGAACTTGCCTATAAGCCTTCTTTTGTTGAATGAATTATACAAAATTTTACAATAAATAATATATGAAACTGAAAAATTTTTTATTTTGTTTTATATTTATTTAAAATATTACAAATCTATAGATGGTTTATTGAACATATAAACATTGCTATAAAAGAAAAAAATCTTAAAAATTTTAATTAAATAATATAATGTATATTTTTATTCTAATAGCCAAATCCTTATCAAGTCTCTTTTCATCTTCCACTTCATCGTTATTTATCAGTTTTTCTTTGTCAAGCCGTCCGATATCAGAATGCACGACTTATAGATTTGTTGCCATCTACAGAAGTTCTTCAGCAATTGATGATGCATCCTTTACAAGCACAGGTAAGTTAGTTATAAAAATATATTATTATAATTGAAAATTTTATATTAAAATACTTTCAAATGTTCTTTTAATTTATGTAAAAAATTTTCACAATAAA
Organism: Androctonus mauritanicus; assembly: GCA_011317285.2. Lineage (NCBI taxonomy): Eukaryota > Metazoa > Arthropoda > Arachnida > Scorpiones > Buthidae > Androctonus > Androctonus mauritanicus. The sequence continues at coordinate 9,429 of WUQG02037596.1, read as the reverse complement.
TAAAAATTTGTTTTCCATATTTTACCCCCCTTTTTTGAATCCAGCAACCTTTTAGTCCTTTGAATTTTTATATAATATACTAAGGAATACAATTCCATTGAGAAAGTATTGTGGAGAGACTAGAAGTTTCCATTTTTTCACTGATTTTCTACTAATTGGTAAATTGTTTTGTTCTTAATAATCAGTCCATTTTAAAGAAATTTTAGTAACAGTCTTTGTGTTCATTATTTTTATTAAATACTAGCAAATGCTTACAAGAGTTCTGCTTCCTGCCAGAGTCAACTATGAACAATTCATTTGGATATTCATATGACAAGTTTCTGTAAAATATGAATAAAGTTAAAATACAGAAATGAAAACTGAAAGATTAAAAGACATGTTCTATTGAAAAGAAACTACATTTCAGAAAGTTGAAATGGAATTTTTCTTACATTTGATAAAACAAATTTGTATGCTAATCTTTGACTACTGATAAAATTTAAATAATTGCTTCAGACGTTTTATTTAAATATTCAATAAATAGCAGTTTTTGTTTATAATAATTAAAAAAATTGTTGAATCAGATAGACTGAAAATATGTAAAAAATTTTAGGTTAGAAATATCAAAGCTAAATAGATATTGATCATTAGTGTTAGATTAAGACCAAATTTGGTTTATTATGAAATTATTACATGAAAAGTACATAAAAAGATAAATAAAGGATTGTTGAATAAAATACAATACAGTATAATTACTATTTTATAAAATATTCCTAATATAAGATTTTTCCGAGAAATGAATGAAAATATTTTAAGGAAAAATTTATGTACTTTTTAATCCAGTTTTTATAAAATGTTAAAATTGATTAACTGCAAATTTTAACTAACAAATAATTGTTAAGTAATTTAACTTGTAAGTAATTGTTATTACTATTATACTATTACTATAAAAGAATAAAAAATAAATATTTATTTATTTATTTAATATTTATTTTTTTTTTTTGAAAAAAAAAAATTATTGGCAATTTGCCATGTTGTTGCCACATTCATGTTACTGATATAACATTAAAATTAATTAGTAATTTTTTTTATAGTAATGGAAAAAAATAAAACATTTTCGAAGTTGGGAAATTAAATATTCTAATTTCACTTTTGATTATAGTTAATGACCAATTCATTTTATTTTCAGTTCAAGAAAAAAATTCCACTTATATTGATTTTACTTTCATTCTCATTTGACTAACTATTCTTTAGACTGCAAAATTTCTTAAAATTGTGCCAACATGTAAAAACTTTTTTCTTTATATTAAAAATTAGATATAAAATATGTTGCAAATAATGATTCTTATTCTTAGAATCTATTCTTCTGATTCTAGAATTAGTTCTCTATGAATTTGTTATGTGCATAGTGCATTCAGTTATTTGTATAACTATAAACATGCATAACAATGAACAGAAATGCTTTACAGAGAATGTATGATGATATTGTGGAATCAATTCTTTGCATATGAATCAAATTTATATTTGAAATTGAGAGAATTGACTATAGTTGTAGACATTCTGCCACTTATAAAAAGATATAAAAAATGACACAGCACTAGGCAGAAAGAATCTTTTATTTCAGAAAAGAAATGTTTTCTGAAACAAAAGATTCAATACAGTTAATCTATTACATAGCCTCAGTGATCTAATGATTATGATGTTGGGGCAGTATCTAAAGATCCCTAGTTTGATCCCAGGCTGAGGCAAATTTTTTTTAGATAAATTAGTTAAAAATTCTAATTTAATCATTAATATATAGATGGTGCCATTAATTGGTTTAATTATCAATGCAAAAATTACAAGATGGTACTAATATTAGTCCTTTCAAATTACTAAAATTTCCATTAAAAATATCAAGGGATTAATTTGGCAATATTAGATTCAAGTTGGATATTTCCCTTGAAGTTTCATCTAACTATACAGTTCTTAGTTTAATAAATGTTTTTGTTTGAAATTTTAGTAAATATTCAACTTGTATCATTATCAATTGATGATTTTCACAGATATAAAATTGTCACTGTCAACTGGTAGATCAGTTGACAGTGACAATTTTATACAATTTGAATGAAACTGTCTTGGGATAAAAAAATCTACATTATTGATGTAGAAGTGTCTTTCACAGAATAAAAAATAATTGATTTGATTTTTCTAAATAAGTTAATTTTTGTTCATACTCTTCAATCAATATTACTAAAATATAGAATATAAAGCAATGATAAAAATTAATGTTTTTAAAAATGATTTTTGTATTTTTTTCTCTCTTACACTGCCATATAAACTTAATTAAGCATTGATAACAGCACTAAAGCAGAAACTAATCATAAATGTAAATAAAAGATCTAAACTGCAAATACAATAGAAGTGCTTTCAATTTATTAAAAAATAAATCGAAAGTGCTTCTATTGACCAGTCGATAATTAACAGTACATGGTAGTGGATCCCCAATTAAGGAGAACTCAGTGTAATTGGTATATGGGTTTGAGGAACTGTCAATAATTTTATGTTTTTTGTTTTGAATCTTAATCTGTTATTATGTTTAAATTAGGGTAAGACATTGTTGAATTGTATAATTTATCATTTCTTAAACTGTGTATTTTTAGTTTAGTGCATATGTACTTAAATTTGTTGACTTATTGTTACTGTAATAATTGCATCTCAGAACTCTAAATGGAATATGTATGTTTGCAATGTTTGATTGTAGCTGAGAAGGATTTTTTAATAAATTGAAAGTGCTTCTATTGTATTTGCAGTTTAGATCTTTTATTTACATTTATGATTGGTGTTCTTGTCTTAGTGCTGTTATTGTGCTTGATTTTTGTATTTTATGAAGGTAATGTGATTCTTGAAAACTACTCAATAGGTGAAAATTCATAAAATGAAAACTCATTTCGTATTAATTTCAATGTAAAAAATTCCATAAATATTAAAATAAAGCTTCTCAGCCTCATCATTTGATCTTGGTCAAAGATTGACAGAAATTTATAGATTCTCCTTGAGTCATTGGAGTGAATATCCCTAACTAATTTGCACAAATTTCTTATGGACTTATCCTTAAATTTTCTGATAGCACAAAAACTTGTATATAAGAACGTTTGAAATGAGAATAAAAAGAAGGCAGTTGAATGCCCAAAACCTAGGCTAAGCAGTGCTTTTATTGGTCCAGTGAACATTGCTAATTGAGAAAATGCAGAAAACAGATAAAATTGAAAGATCAGTTTGACTAAATCAGTGCAAAAAAACATATTTCACAGATCTTGTTTTTAACTTGTCTAGACAGAATTTTTGTTAAGAATACATTTGTTAATTTTTATCCAGTGTCTGGTGCAGTTTGGCCCATGAGGCCTTTGTGCCATTAAATGCCAACAAACCTAACCTAACCTAACCTTGTTAACATGTCACTGCTGGACTGGATCTTAGGTCAGATAAATGAATGGTTAGTTAATCCAAAAACATGCAAAATACTATTTATAGATTTTAAATAAATATATATACACAGGGTGCCCATATATCTATGGACCAGGCATTTTTCTCAAAAACTATTGGGTATACGTGAAAACTGTAAAACATGTCCTGTTACATTTTCCTTCCAAATTACAATCCATCATTAATATTTTATTCTGCGCATCTTTTTTAGCACATGCTTCAATTTTGTTTTCTTGAATGGGGGGTGTATTATTTTTCTAACAGAATCTGATTCTGCCAATTTTTTGTGCAATTTTCATGGTAAGATTATTTTCCTATGACTGATATTTTCAGAGATACTTAGGAATAAAGAAACCACTCAGAAAGATATAATTTATTGCTCACAGGTTTCTATAGACCGGGCATTTTTCTCGAAAACTATCAGGTATATGTGAAAACTGTAAAACAGTGTCCTGTTATATTTTCCTTCCTAATTATAATCTGTCATTAAGATTTTAAAAATAAACAATCTATGATATGGTTTCATATATCCTAAATAATTTGTTTATTCCTAAGTTCGGTGACTGGCAGTATAAAAGCTATTAGACAGATTCTTGATTCAGTATAAAGTATTATCATAATATGAAAAAAAATTTAAATGGATTCTCCAATAATCTTATACCTTGAAACATTTTTTAGGAAGTAGGAATCATAATCATAAATCTTATTAAGTTTTTGACATTACAGAAAAAAATATGTAGACATTAATTACAGAAAAAACAGAAAAAAATATGTAGACATTATTAATTAATTTTAATACATTAAAATATGTAGACATTAAAAAGACATTAATTAAGTTTTTGACTCATTGTAGACATTAAATTATTTAAACATTTTTCTGTTTAATGTAGACATTAAACAGAAAAATGTCTGGTCCATAGAAACATGGTCATCAAATTATGTCTTTCTGAATGGTTCCTTTATTCCTAAATATCTTCGAAAATATCAGTTGTAGGAAAATAATTCTACCACGAAAATTGCACAAAAAATTGCTGGAATCGGATTCCATTAAAAAAATAATACACTTCCATTCAAGAAAACAAAATTGAAGCATGCAGTGCATAAGAGGATGCGCAGAAAAAGATATTACCGACGGATTGTAATTTGGAAGAAAAATGTAACAGGACATGTGTTTTACAGTTTTCACATATATCCGATAGTTTTCAAGAAAAATGCCTGATCCATATAAATGTGGGCACCCTGTGTGTATATTTATTTATTTATTTAATTTACAACTTATAAATTTCATTTAAGTAACATTTAATTAGATAAAAAAACTCAATAATCTTCATTTGCCATTATAATTTAAATTTGTTTCTTGAAGCAAAATCACAAAATCATTCCAGTTTTTGATAGGAATTACTTAAATAGTACTTGAATTATTTTAATATTCAATATATCTTACTGTAATTTCAAGTGCTTTCTTTCCTTCTGAATGACTTATTCTTTTTTTATTTTTATTTCTGCTCATAGCTTTATGAAAATGTAGCTAGTTAAAGTGAAACTGAATAAGAATGAGTCTATTTTTACAAATTTTAACTTGAAGATAAGATTGCCATGCTATAGAATATATATTTTATAATTTATTATAATTAACAAAAAATTAATTTATTAGTAAAATATCCATTATTTTGTTTAAAAAGAAAAAAAAGATGACTCAGCAAATATATAGTTATTTTGCATATTTTTAATTAATATTTTAATAATAGAAATGATAATCATTCAGAAATTTTGAGAGATTCATTGAATGAAATTTGCTTTACAGAGATTGAAATATTTTAAATTATTATTCAATAAAGTTTTCATTTTTTAAAATACTTTTTGCCATTTTACCATGTTTCACAATTCATATTTCCTTTTTACAGAAAGTAGAAACTTGTTTTTGTATGTAAAAAATTTTCACTTGCATTTCAATTTATCAAAGAAATTATCTATAATTTATATGTATATGTGTAATCAAAAAGTTTCCAAACTGGTCATACTATGGGTGGAACACTATAGAATTGTGCTGTGAGCACTACCTCACAGCACAACTCTACAGTGTTCCATTCCTGTACAGTGTGATCAGTTTGGAAACACTTTGATTCCACCTTCATTAATCTTTAAGCTCTTTATTAATGTTTTATGAGAAAAGGAAAGATTTTTACTTAAAATAAATTTTAAAGGTTCACTGTTTTCTATTTACAATATATTTCCCTAAAATGATATTGCCTCAATTTATTTTCAAAATTATAAAACCAATTATAAAACGATGATAGTTTTTATAAGTTTGAAATGGAAGTCTTGCATTAAAAAAATTTTTACTATATTTCAATACAATTTATAAAAACATTTTAAAGTGATTTTCAAATATTTCATGAAAAGTGATTGTAATTATTTTTTTCTGAATTTCTTTTATATATTTGTGTACTCATAATAAATGAAACTTAGGCCACAATAAAGGGCATATTGGGCTAAGAGTTTGAGACCACTAATAACAATTATTAATTTATTCCATGCTAAAGAAACTGTTTAAAATAGAGGTTCTCAACCTTTTCATAAATGTGTTCCAACAAAATCAAAATTCAAAAATCCAGTATCACCAACAAAAATATGCCTTGTATATAAATAGAAGTCAAGATTATACACATACTGTTAGTCATGTCTTGCATACCAATTGTTGAGAATTACTGGTTTAAAATTTTCACTAAGATCTAAGGCTTTTATTAAAATTAAGCCTATTTTATATATATAAAATATTAATTAATATTGTAATTTTTATCAAAATTGATTTTAACGATTTTGAATTTTTTCCTCTTTAGAAAAGCCTCTATAAAATGGAATGAATTTTTTATTAAAAAATGATTTATTTTAGATCCTAATACTGTCTAAAAATCCTTGATTATAACAGAATTTTAATAATACCAGATAATTTGGACAAATTTTAGTGCCATTTAAGAATTAAAAATTATAGTTTTCACTCACTAATTCTTACATGGTGTTATTCTTAGTTTAATTATTTATTTTCTTAATTTAGAGTTAGTATTAACATTCATTCAAATTATTTAAAATGATCAAAATTCCATCATAATCAAGGATTTTTAAGCATTATCTGAATGTATTTAGTTATTATCTATTGAGTTCAGATTTAAAGTATATAAACTGTTTTGCAATTCATAAACATTTGTAATTTCTTTGAATTTAAATAAATTTTTGTTTTATGCTAGAATTTTGTTTAAAATATGTTAGTATGTCTGTGACTATAGTATTTATCAAATTTGTATTATATTTAGCATTATATTACAAAATACACAAATATTGAAACAAAACAGAATTATCCAGCCCATTAATATTTGTAATAAAGTATATTAAATAATGATTTCATGAAAAAATTTTGTGATAATTAACTTAAAGGCTAGCATATATTCTTCATTTTTAATAGAATGCCAAAGGCTATCTTTTGTTTGAAAAACAAGCTAATATAATTTCATATATATATAATTCAAGTAATTAATTCATTATATGCAAAATAGCTATTGTTGCAAAGTAAAGAGAGAACCAGTACCCTTCAAATATTTATCATTTTCCTTTATTAAAAAAAATTAATGACATTAAAATCTTATTTAGGATTAAACAGAAAAAAAGAAATTCTGATGCATTTTTATTAAAAAGACAATATAATTTTAAATGTCAACATTTATTAAAGTGTTCCTTCATCTAGTAATTTTTTCTTATTGAAAAAATTAATCTATTCAAATTGCTATGATTATTTCTTTGAGTCGATTAATATTTTCTCTCCTTTGTGTTTCTAGGTTATTGTTGAAATAAATAACACTAAACATTAGAAATGTAATAAAAGATTATATAATGAGAAAGATTCATATAGATTTTAAATAAATTAAATACAAATTTAGAATTATTATTAATTTTAATTTTATTTTTTATAAAATTCTGCAATTTTTGTTTCCAAATATTATTATATCTTAGGTAGCATTTCATGAAATATTAAGTAATATGTGGGTACGTAATGGGTTACAAATTAAAGGACAAGCAATGACTTACATTCAATGCCATTTCTGTAATTCAATGGTAGATGCAGATATTGTTTTACTACAAATATGTGCTACCCATTTAGATCCTGACTGGTTTTTGAAAACAGTGATGCAAAGGTAATTTAAAATTTATTTATATGCAAATGATATTTGTCTCAATTTTAAATATACTTCATATAAATTTTTTGTTTACAGATTTCATGTTTGGGAATGGCTTTCCTTTCATCCTTCTAGAACAAATTCCTTTCTAGATGCAGAACAAGTTATGCCTATGTTAGAAGGTGCTCTGACATTATTAACTATGTTGATGTCAATTCGAACGAATATTGGTAAATATACTATAAATAACTTGTACAAGATATAAAAAATATATACAATGCCCACTGCTTTATGCAATCAAATCCTTAGGAATGGATTCAAATCAATGAAATATAATTGAAAAATCACCGGGTAATAAAATCAACATCGCCGCTTATAAAAAATCATTCATTGCAGGTGCAAAAATAAAAATTGCTTTTCTAATCAAATTTTTAATTCAAAATTTGAAGGATATTTTGCAAAGACACCTATGAAAAGAATCTGGCAATACGAAGGATTGGAGTTTTTGGCATGCAAAAAAAAAAAAAAAAAAATAGAAAAACCATTGGAAAGAGAACCGTTGACAATCAAGCTGGATTGTAATTTAGATAATGTATTAGATTCTGTGCACCACTAACTTTGTATATCACCTAATTCAGTTATTAAACAGTTGTTTTGTTTAATGATCTTAGCATCATCATTGCTAACAAAATTCACCAGTTCTTCGGTATTCCAACTGCAGGTATTTGACCAGTCTATCTGAATCACAGAAAACAAGAGATTGTAAAACAATAAAAGCAGTGATTATTAAATGAAATTATTGGCAATAAAATTTTCAGAAATTTGAGTGAAAATACTGTTTTATTGCCAATATTGTAATTACATGTAATAATCACTTTAATTGTAACAGAATTGGGGTCGACTGATGAAGACAAAATAAGAGCAGACTTTTTCGGTACATGACTTAGTCAGTGTGAGAGTAATCATACGGTTAACATATCTGAGCAAAGGGATCTTAGTCTCAAAGAAAATAAGCAGAAAGGTGAGCAGAGGCAACACAAAAGACCTTAAGAAGAAAGCACATCAAAAAATTAAAATGGATCTTTAAGAACCAGAACATCCACCCAAGGAAGACCCAAATAGAGCAAGACCAAGCATAACAATAATTGGAGACATTGAAATACCTCCTTATGCATGAGATCCAATACAAAAAGGACCAATGTGTGCCACCCTCAACGATGAAGCACCACTAGATGAGATCCCGATAATAGAAAGTGCCTCCATTCACTAACAAGCAATGAACCAGAAAAGAACAAACTAAGATGGGCCTATGTTAGAGAAGGATTAAACCCAAAAACCAATGCAGTGAGAAAGCAAACCAGTATTGTAAGGAAGCAAACTTATTTAAAAAACTAACCGATGGATGTAACAAAAAGACAGTCTTCACTAGAGAAGACAAAACAAAAAATTTAGTGCTCATGCAGAGAAACATGTACGACACTTTTTTGGAGGACTACATCAATAAATCCAACCCCAAGTTGCTCAAAGAGGACCCCATTAAGAAGCTTGCAGATGTACTAAATAGGCTGATAAAACATAGGTCTTTCCCACAAATGTGGAAACACTCAACCAGCATGCCCTAGGCTTTTTGCCTTCATAAAAATCCACAAAGACCCCGTAGGCACAAGACCAATAGTAGAAAAAAGAAAAGCACCAACTTAAGACCTAGAAAAAATCTTAGCCAAATGGTGTAATTCTGTTTCAATAGTCTTAATAGTTCAAGCACTTAGGAGCAGACCCAAATAATTCACTAAAAACATTCTTTATTAACTAAAGT
>WUQG02037585.1:0-10783 GCA_011317285.2 Androctonus mauritanicus | reverse complement strand
GGTCAATTGTAACATTTCAAATTTCTCAACTTCATTATTTACTGCAATAATATAGAGTGAACGGAACATTAACGAAGAATCCAGAGAATTAATAAGCGATGTTATACTGTTTCATCTATAAATTTTCTCTCGTAAAAGCCAGATGCCACTTATGGCAGATGTTTCATTCAGATTAAGTTTATCAACTTATTAAACCATATATGATATAATGGCATGTCGATGGACTGTAACTTAATTACTAATATGTATATTTATGGTTTTAAAATGGCAAAGCGTTTTATCTCTAACGACACGTAGAAGCAATTATAAAATAGCTTCTGGGAATATCAGAAAAAAAGTCATGTTTATATTATCTCATTATAAACAATATTAAACAACAACAAGCGATAGCTAATAAGAAAGGCAAACTTACAAAATAAATAAACAAACAATCAGCAGGAAAGCGCCAAAAGGTTAACTTATTAAGAAAACAGCGTTGAAAAAGAATTTACTGTTTGATATTCTTGACTTTTAAGAAAGAATTCTACGAGTAATGGGTGCAATATATTATGCGTAGAAATTGTTCTATGCTACTTGTACAAAGGAAGAATGTTGAATGATTATGACAATTTCCTGAAATTAACTGGAAGACGTTAGTATGAGAATAAAAGAAATACAATAGACTCCCTCTTATTCGGTCTCGCTTTAACCGGTCTCCACTTTAATCGATCATATTTTCGTCGAGATATTTTTGCGAATTTTGGGTGCCTTGGTTCCAACCAAGGCACCTAAAAATACCTCGACAGGAAACATGTTTTCCTGTCGTTACCGTAACCTAGGTTACGGTAAACCTAGATAACCTAGGTACACTTTCCATACATAGGTCCCCTAACCTTACGTACATAGGTAACCCTAAGGTGTATTCTGTACATAGGTAACCTTACGCAGGTACATAGGTAATCCTAAGATATATACCAATGTAAAGTTACCTATATACAGAATATACTACCTTAGGTAACCTCTATACCAATATAAGGTTACCTATATACAGAATATACCTTAGGGTTACCTATGTACCTGTGTAAGGTTACCTATGTACAGAATATACGTTATATAAATTTTAGACTACATAAAGAATTATTCATAAGATACATCGATAAAATTTTCAGTTATGTCTACGTATTAAAGCAATTTTTATATTTATAAATTTTGTATAAAGTATTAATTTTCATTTTAAACTACAAAATTTAACAAAGATGAAATTCGAATATTTTTTCATCCATAAGTATGACTAAAGTACTTTCTACTTCAGATCATCTTAAGTTTCTATATAAAATAATATTATAAAAGTAAACATTTAAATTTACTGTTACATGTTTTCAATTAGAGCAGAAGTAAGAGCAGAACAAGTATATTAAAGTACATCGTGAGTGAAAAAGCGAAACAGAATACGAAAGAAGATCCTTATGATAAAATTTCAAATGCACAAGTTTCTAAATCATCTTCTGAATCTATTTTTATACCTTTTTCTATGTACAAATATGATATTGTATCTCGGAACGAATGATAATTTCCATCAGATGGATACATAAACATTAGAGAAACATGAATCGTTTGTTGCATATTTATTGTCTTTTTTTTTAAAGAAGTATGGAATTTAAAGAAACCATTATACTAAAATGTAACATATTTATATTATTACAAACATTCGAAGAAAATTTTACATATTTTCTAAATTGAGAGAGACAGAGAGAGAGAAAGATTTTAAACATTGATCGTTGTTTCCGGATTTATTATGGATGAAGTTGGTATTTCACTTTAATGCTTGAACATCTCACGAATCAGAAAGTATTCGAATAATTTCTCGCTAAATTTATTATGAATTTCGCAAGATGTCGTTAAGTTAATTATTTAATATATATCTACAGATATTGTGGTAAATTAAAAAAGAAAGAAAGTTAACGTGGAAAATGGTTTAAGAAATAAAATTACACGACTTGTTAAAACGAAAAAATAAAAAAAAAACACGAATGGAACATTTTATTCACGAACGGTTAGCTATATTATTTCTACATTACAATTTTTTTACGTCCATTATCTCGTTTTGAATCACGAAAATACAATTATTGTCATTCAAAGCTAATTAACTCTTTTTGAACTGAACAGTGTACTGATTTATAACAAGAAAAACCGATAAAACCCTCTCTCTCTTTATGTTTAAGTCATTTACTAATGACTTTTTAATGCAATTTATTTATTGAACTGTACCAGAAGTAATAAAATTTATTTACAGCTTGCATGCTTCAATAAATTTAATAAAAAATAAAATAAATTAAATATATATATATAAATTTTCTTTTCAATATTACAAATCTTTTTAAAAATCTAAACACGATTTACAGAAGATAATGCAGATGTAATTTTCGATATTCTATACCATTGAGTAGTTCTGTGACAACTTAAAGAAGTTAGACATGTTTTATGATATTGTATCCTCGGCTTTATTCTTGAAACTGTATATTGTTTATCTACCAACAGATATATCTCTAGCTTGTAAGAGTTACATTATTTCTACATCATGGAAAAATCACTAGAGAAGCTAAGTATTAGTTTTATTTTTGTTCCTTTTGCGGTTCTTCTTTCTATCCTGATTGTTACCACGAATTCGTCCGCCATTACAAAAGGATTCCTTTCAAGACCGTTCAAAGTAATAAACTCAAACGGAAAGAATGAGTTAATGGAAACTAGTAATAATAAGAAGAAGAAAAAAAAAAAACATGGAAAAAATTCAAGTAAAGAATTATTTCGGATATATTTGTCGGTTGATGATCTTCTCCTAAATCCCGTTTTAGAAGAATAACAGAGTTTCATTTGAGAGAAATAAAAAAAAATGCTTCTAAAAAGATTTATCTAGTACGACATATTGGTTTTTAGAGAAGGTAGATATAGCTTTTATAAAAAAAAAAAAAAATACGATTTTGCTCTATCATTTTTTTTATTATTTTATTTTATAAATTCTATTGGATTTAGGATCGTGGCTGATATCAAATTTGCGAAGTTAGAAAGTCTTCATGATTCCTTCTCAATCTCATCACATATCGAACATTTTACATTCCAACGTAACGCGGTTATAATTTATCAGGCAAACTAGGTATTTTCTTTAATATTATTAATCCGATAGAGCAATAATGACTGTTTAAAATATTTTTGTCCTTGACTGCCAAATTGTTTACTGTTCCTTCAGGCAGAGAGAAGAAATGTGTTAAACTCTCTCTAACAGATTTGATCTTATTAATACTTAAAAAATAATTAGAGATAATTAAAACACGATGATTGTGTTTAGAATAATTGTAAAATTAGTAAGAATTTTAATTATATATTTAACAGATAAAACTATCAGAATTACTGCTGTGTTCTATGGCATTATATTTAAAACTGTGTTAGAGCGTTTTTTTTTTTTTTTTAATTTTTGTTGATTATTCCAGAAATAAAGAGAAATGTGACCATTGCATAATTTTCTCCTTTATATATTTATAAATAACCAGAGAAAATTAGGTTCATATCACCTCATTTGCATGATAACAGTCGAAACTTAATTAACCTCGATGGTTTCATAAACATGTTAAATTTTATGTCATTCTGAACATATTATTTTAAATTACAATATCAATAAATCCCATCAGACAACAGGAATAAAATAGCCATAATTCCAAACTTTGTTTAAATGTGTTCGAAAGAATTTTTAAAATTGTGAAAAATCCGATAAACTCGTAATATCATCATGAAAATGGTTCGATTTAAAAGTATGAAGAGAGTAACACAGTTTTTATTGTTTTCATATATTGATCTTCACTTTACATGGAAACTTTTCTTTATAATAACTGAAGACATTAAAATAAATTTGACTTGTTTTCCTAAAATTGAGAGCATAGAATGTAAATAAAATATTGAAAATATTTAATACCATTTTTAAATTTGGGATTTTTTTAAACTTAAGTATAAAAAATGTAAATATTAAGCGTGAAATATTATGTTTGATAATTTATATATACAGTATATGATGATCATATAACTGCACTAAAAAAATATATGAAAAATCTTAAAAATAATTTAATACTCAATCAACAAACTTAATATTGTTCATTAAATTTAATAAAGAACAGAATGAACATAAGTGCAGTGGCGTACTAAGAGGGGCAGATTAGAGTCCCCGAGCCTTTGTTCAGGAAGAGCCTCCGAAGAACCTTAAGTTTTAAGTTTATGTAGGAATATAATAAGGATTCTGAGAGAATGATTACGTATAAATGTGCCATGTTTATGTTTAAAAGTTTACGTTAGAAGCCCTGATGCTATAATTTTATAAGATATGAGCAATTTTCCACCCCACTATCCATGCCCACCCTCATGCGGTAGCCCGAGTGGTAGATACAACTGTATGTGCAGGAAGTAAGTGGGTAAGCGTGTGCCAAAATACTGTTACAAACTAAACAAGTTGAATAAATTTTTCCCTGGATTTAAGCGAAAATTGCACAATTTGCAACACGCCTTTGAGGGTACCAAAAACAACTCCCCAGAGGAGAAGTTTCAACCCTAATTATATATTTGTGTACACATTTTGTATGATAATCATTCCAATCAGGGGACTCCAGGGAGACTTCAGCCCAGGGCCTCGATAGCTGTGGTTCCGCAGTTGAATAAATGATCCAAACATCCATGTTTATGTAATTTTCAAAATTTCTTTTTAATGTTAAAATTATATGTTACAGAATTATATCAATATCTTTATTTATTAGATATGCCAATTAAATTTGCATATATCGCAAACATAGTTTCAATTTGATTAACATTTTCTCTAAATTATAAAAAATAAATAAATATTAATTTAAATTCTGAAAAATTTAATCACTCGTTTAAATTACTTTAAAATATATTTTTAATTTAATTTTAGTTATTTTTTATTTTTTACAGAAAAAATAAAATCGATACTTCTCGGTCATCTTACTCTATATGTTCTATATAATCCATTTTTCTCCAATATATATAAGCTTATATATCGAAGAGATGATTTTCTGTTCTAAATCAACTTCTTCCTCTTTTCGTATTTTATCCTATTTCTTTCTGAATTTGTTCGGAAAAAATTCTTTCAAACATATATATCCCTTATTGTTATATGAAATATAGTATTTAAGATTATAGAAATCGATTTATATGATAGGAATTTTGTAAAAACATGATATAGGGCCTATATATTATTATTGAAAACATAAAATATGTTTTCAGAAAGTTTAATAATCATAAATATAATATGATCGTTCCTTAACACATTTCGGTTTACATAATAATGATATTTTTAAAAATTCAGAAAAAATATTTTACCATAATAAAATATTATGTTGAATATTCAATTGCAGATATTCATAAAAATCTTTGAAAAAAAATTTTTTTTATTATTTTACAGTTTAATTCTAAGTTGTGATACAAGTAGAATCCCTTTTATACGTTTCTCACTTCTACGTTTTTCGCATTTGTACGTTGTGTTTTGTACACACTTTCGATTTTTCATGTAAAATCATTCCACTCGCACGTTTTCCATTTATACATTTCCGCATTTGTACGACAAAGGAACAATTTGTTATACTGTACACTACACTATCTTAGGAAATAGAAAGTGGAATGAATACAAAAGTAAAACCAAAACTTGTTCCACCAGTCTTTCTACTGACGTTATGTAACGTTGTGTTACATTGGAAGTAACACCATGTTACATAAGATCAAAAAACATTAGTGATGACAAGATGTGTACAGCAGTTGCGTATGAAAGCTCGATCTATGAATGTAGTATCGCATCCAAAAAACTAACTACAATCGTTTCTTTCTTTATGCCAAAATAACTGTATTTGCCCATCATGGTTAATTAAACTTCTTAATTTTAAGTTTTAATGTGTGGAAAAAACATACGTAATACTGTATGTAGTTTAACTTTTTTAAATTTTAAGTTTTAATGTATTTTTTTCGACATTTAAAAAGTTAATATAAAAAGTTTCATTTTAACGTTAATCTCACTTGTACATAATTTTTTATCAACTCCTTTCAGAAACGTATAAACGGGATTCTACTGTATAAATTTAATTTTAGACTGATTTTTTTTAATACCCAAATTTTGTATGCATGATTTAATTAAATATTATGCTGACTTGTGAGATGAATATATTCATCATCAACAATTTTAATTAAAGGTATTAATGAAAACATTTATGCATAAATCATCTATAAATTTCATACATATATATATATAAATTAAGAAAAAATATTGATTTCATCTCGAGTTATCATTATAAAAAGTCTAAACTAATTTTAATTCAATAATAAAATAAAAATTAATATTTATTTAGAATATTTTCTATAATTCTATGGCGTTAAATTAAAGAATTTTTACTTTAAAATAAATGAATAATTTTTGAATATTCGAACAAAAATTAATTGGCATTTATTCAAAAATTTTTGTGTAACTTGTGGTTAATAACTTAATTTTAAACCTCGCATATTATAGTATGAATATTTCAGTACTTTTCGGCTTAAAGAATGGAGTAAAAGTAAAAAAAAAAGAAAAAAAAAGGAGCATGTTTAGAAAATAATTAAATTCCACAAAATTTTAAGAGCATCAAAAGTAAGATTATTGTCATAAAAGCAGCAAACAAAAATAGCGAATGCCAACACCTTAATTAAAAACCATATCTCACTTGAACTGTATCGTTGTTAACATTTAAACGAAATTAAAAAAAAAGAAAAAAAAAAGTCTAATAAAGTATAATATATTGTTATTTTTTAATTAATGAAAATATAAAGTGTTAAGTCCACGCTAAATACACAAGTTCTTGAACCACTTTCAATCTCCTTTGAACAAAACATCATCCTTTCAGAGAACTAAAGCTTTATGTAAAGAATATTTTAATACCCAAGAATGATCGATTTAAGCTTCTTTTGTTCAAGTTAAGCTCTTTATCTCGGCCATGATAAGCTTAATGACCCGTCAAACTCGACAGTCTAAATCGTCCAGTTTGAGGTAAAATTTTCGCGAACCGAAATCAAGTATCTATATAACTTTATAAGTTATATAAAATTGGCTAACGATTCATATTCATCGACAGAGATCATCAGCATCAACGAAAACATTTAGAAATGAAAAATAATTAAATTAAAAATTATATTCGTACTGTTATTCCAAAACAGTCGTTAACAGTTCTTCAAGATTTCCATTTAATTCAATGATTTATAAATTATGTACAAGAGAAAAAAGAAAAACATTTAAATCAACTTTAATTCTGTATGAATAATTTAATACCATTTAGATAAACAACAAATTTTTTAACTGAAAAACTATTAAAGTTTCCTTCGATAAAATTTATATATATATATATTAATACAGATTGGAATGAATTATGAATTTCAAAATTTTCCGATATTAAATATTTTAATATGCTAAAGAAAAATTCTATAAATTTTTACATTTAAAAATTAAATAAACGAAAAACTACCGTCATGAATTTTTTCATTATTATTATTAATATAAGAATTTAATAAGATGAAGAATAAAATATATAAAATTTTAAGTACTTTTCTCGGTGGATGCATTACTGTTGCTGATATGTTAGCAAGTTTCTTCTTTTTTGAATGGATAATTGTATGTTTTTTTATATAAAATATTAAAAATTTAAACGTACATTATTAAAAATGCTAACAGAAAAACTTAAAAATTTATAGAATTATACATGGTGAGCGCAAAAACATTCCAAGGTTTGAAAGGGTAAAAATTTAGCTCTAGATGTCAAAATCATGCCTAGCGATTCTTTAAAGAAAAGAAATGAAAATTCTTGAGTTAAATGAATCGTAAATATCAATTTTATCAAGATATTCATGTTAATTTTATTTTTTTTTATATCGAGAGAAACAAAATACTTTGCCTTCTTAACGACAATCAAGAAATACAGCACTATAGGCAAAAACTTTTTATTATGGTAAAATGCTTTCGGACTCCATGTGTAGTCCGAAAGCATTTTACCATAATAAAAAAGTTTTTGCCTAAAGTGCTGTATTTCTTAAGTTTTTTTATATTTTTAAATCTGGGAATGTCTTTGTGCTCATCCTGTATAAATCAAAGAATTAATTTCAAGCACTTCACTGCAATAAATTTCAGAAAAAATAAAAACTTAAGAAACATTTTCAGTTGGAAAACCAACCTCTTCAGTTTACAATAAAGGAAATATGGAACACAAAAGAATCAAAAACATTGTCGTTTATAAAATATTTAAAATTCATTTTAATTTACCTGAGAGAATGACCCAGATCTTCTAAATATACACCATAATCTTTTGCTATGGAATGAGTAATATCTGATAATAGCGGAATATTTATGGGTCCTAACCCACCAACTTTTCTTGGAGTATTAATCCTAAAGTTAAATTTCTGATTAGATTTCATGATGTTCTCAGTGCGAGTTTTCTAGAAATATATATATTTAACATACCATGCAAGATGAGTGAAAGGTGAATCTACTGAGCAGGCCACAACTTCGGTGTTTATATTGTGAAATTCTTTGATGCGATCACTAAATGCAATAATTTCAGTTGGACATACAAAGGTGCTAAAAGAAAAATAATGTATATAAATTGACACATAATTAGTTAATTAAATTAAACTGTAAAATCATAAAACTTACAAATCAAGTGGGTAAAAAAAGAACACTAGATATTTTCCTTTAAAATCACTTAATTTTAATTCT
Organism: Androctonus mauritanicus; assembly: GCA_011317285.2. Lineage (NCBI taxonomy): Eukaryota > Metazoa > Arthropoda > Arachnida > Scorpiones > Buthidae > Androctonus > Androctonus mauritanicus. The sequence goes on along the minus strand of WUQG02037585.1, from coordinate 2,025 downwards.
CTGAATTCTCCTTTAACAACAGCAGTGCCTTCCCAAGCTGGAGCAGGTTTTGAAACTGAAATGATATTAATAAATTATTAAATAGCTTTATAATTTATAGGACAACAATAAATTGCCCATAGGGGTCATTCATAAACTACATCACACTATTTCAAATACTTTTTGATCCCTCCTTCCCTTCCTTTCATCATAGCCAACTAAACCATCTGAACGTGCGATCGCCAATTTGATATCCCTCCTCTTCTACCTAAACATTTTTTCTCAGACTTTAAACAAAAATAAAAAAAAATATGTAAAATAGTATTAAATAGAAATTATTTTACATCGGTGCTTTGTTACATATATTTTCTAACTCCCAAATAAACCTTCAAATTGGATATTAAATGTTTTAGATAGACATATCTTAAATTTCATAAAGAATTTATTTCCAAATATGTTAGTCAGTCTCGCATATATGTTTACAGTCTTTATTTTTTGAATAATTAAGCATAAATATTTTGTAAAAAAATTTTTAATCATGGAAATGTAAAATTCTAATTCTAATTACTTTTACAGCATGACATCACAACTGATATGATTACCTTCCTTCTCTAACAGTGCGATGTAGTTTATGGATACTCCCGACAAAGATTTCTAACAGATAATGTATAAAGTATTTCAAATTTTATCATTGTTTTATTAATCCAAAAAGGAATACGAGAAAGGCAAATATAATTAAGTGTTTCCTATTTTATAAGAAATTTTGAATGATATATGTACATTTTCAAATAGCACTCTTTTCTATAAAACAATGGGATCCTATAGTCCTTCAATAGTTATCAACGTGAGTATGGAGAATTTTTTTATTAAGTATAAAAAATCTAGGAATACAAATTATTCTTATATTGCCCAGAGAAAGTCATAAACATATATATTTGACATATACAGTACATGCTCAAGAGTATAAGTGAATAAATTTCAAATTTGGTATAGAGATTGCCTTTACGTCTATCTAAAAATGTAAAAATTTTAACAGCTTTGAAAAATTTAAACATCTTTTTTGATTGGTAGAATGGCATGCTATGTATTTTTTTAGTAGTTCTATGATCTTTTAACACTATATTTATTATTATTAGTTTTATTTTAATAGTTAATTTTAAATATTTTATTTCTGCAATTAAAAACAAACATTATTTAAATTGCATACTTCTCAATTAGCTACTTTTTCACCTTAATAACTATAAATAGATAACAGCACTTCTTGCAGTTGTGAAAAGATTTTTAAAAATCTATATTTTTATTCAGTAGCTAATGTTTTCGGTAGGTACTAACATACCATCGTCAAGATACATACTTTTGAAAAATAAAAACTTCAAACATTTAACAGTCTACAATACAGGAATTGTAGACTGTTAAGTGTTTGAAGTTCTTATTTTTCAAAAGTGTATAGCCTGATGATGGGTATGTTAATACCAAAAACGTTAGTTGCTGAATAAAAATATAGTTTTTTTCAAAATCTTTTCACAACTGTAAGAAGTGCTGTTATTTAGTTATAGTTACTATTTAAATTAAAAACTTAACACCTTGACTAATTAAACGTCTTCATAGATAATACTATATCTGCCAATTAACATTAAGTTATGATTATTTTGTTATTTTATTTAAACAGACTTTCTTGAGATTAATCCTCAAGTATTTTCAGAAGCTTTATCAGTATAGAAATATAACAACTTTATTTCAGATATGTTGTTCAGATCATTTAAAAATATTTTGCATAAGAATAATACTCCAGAATCTCCAGTTTGATGGCATCTGAAGTTTTGTCCATCTGCACTTTGGGAGTCTAGGAACAGATGCCTCAGTACAGTGCTCCGCAACCTTTTATCTTCTAAGGCACACCAACATTTTTTCGATAAGTCCGTGGCACACCACAAGTAAAAGCTTACGTATTATTGTAATTTATAAATGTGTATGTTTTTATTAGATAAAAAAACGCAATAAAATAGCTCTATGTATGTAGATATTTATTTTTATTTAAGTTTTATA
>WUQG02037574.1:0-10784 GCA_011317285.2 Androctonus mauritanicus | reverse complement strand
GGTTCCATGCAGTTTTTCAGGAGAGATTTGGCCCTGGCTCATTGAACGCCATCCTCCACCTGAGAATTGACCCTATCAGGGATATGGACATGAAATGCCCTACTGCTTAGTATTCACCAAATGGAGTGGCATAAAACCACACAGGAACAGAGGCGTAACTAGGATTTTAGTGCCCATGGCAAATATATAGTTTGGCGCCCTTGGACTGTTCTTAAGGCGAATTTACAATATCCTTTAAGAGATTCTGGCACCCTTGGCTACTGCCCAAATGCCAACGCCTAGTTACGTCTCTGCACAGGAAGAGTACAAACCAAGTTAAACTTGTGTGCATATAATGTGGCATGATAGTCAGGACTACCATGAGAACATTTGGCGAGTTAAGACCCACTACATTTGTCCTATCTATCATGATAGCCAAAATAAAGAAAATGGTAAAGAAAAAGATGTATTTGTGACACATAAATTGGGAAACAACATTACTTATCAATTTATTTATCCAAAAATCAATTGGATGAATATATATAGACAACATGAAGAAGTAACAAGTCTCTAAGGTGCATGGAATAAGAGACTAAACCTCCCTTGATTTACAGTATTATTGAAAAAACAGAATGCAGAATATGTTTTTCCAACCAGCCCAATTGAGCTTAGTTACTCACTTAATTGGACTGATAAAGTTCCTGACGAATTGAAGCTAAAGCTTTGAACAAGAAACAGAACAATGAAATCAGTTTTGAACAATTCTATTTGCTTCATTTTTAATCAACTACTGGGTATTTTTTAAGGGCTCCTAGTCCCCTCTTTTATTTCTTTTTTTATCAGCAATTATTGGGTAGTTTTTTGATTGGAAACCTCTAGTTCCCCAACTTTTATATCTTTGGGTAGTTTTTCCATGAAAACCACTCTCCATTTCACTTGAGAGTATTTTTCAATAAGTTGTATAATAAAAAAAGAAATTTGATAAATATTTAATTTGTGAAATCTTTAACAATTACATCACGTTTAACGATTTGCAATTTTGTTTCACAATACAACTTTTGATCAATTAAGTTTGATCTCTTTTTTCTGCCAATTTAAAAACTAAAAATAAAATGCATTTCACTTTATAAAATTTAGAAATGAATTATAAACTAGTATTTAGAAAAAAAAATATAATACATCAAGAAGAAAAATTAAATTGTGTTCAATTTATTTTAATTTCAAATCAAAATAAATTTATATTTACTTTAGAAATAATTCCTAAAGATAGAAAAAATATTGCTTCTATCTATTAAACATTATCATCTTAAATAACTATTTAATAACTTTTTTTATTTATCTATTAACTATTAAAGTTAATGCTAACTATCATAAATTTTAAATTTAAAAAAATACCTGGAAAGAAAGATTAAAATTTCTTTTATTCATCATGTATCAGATATTCTCAAGAATTTTTACAGTTAATATTCTCTGTGAAGCATGCAAGACTGATGGACGAAACTGACAGGCATTAGATCTTGAGGCTGTGAACAGCACATTACAGGTAAGGATGGGTAATGAGGCTAGATATCATTGATACAGAGACTATGGTTTAAATAACCCAAAACATCCTTTATTGAGAGAGAAATTCCTTTACATAAACAACTACAATGATGTTAGGCTCAATGCCACTATGATGGGAGAATAAATATCTTTTTCCTTCTGTCCTTTCCTGAAGAAATCACTAGTGGATCTTTTTTTAATGACTGTGCTGGCGAAACACACAGCAGTCTTTAATCCTGATTTATTAGTCTTTAGTCCACACCAACACAACACTGGAACACCTTTATACAAAAAGAAATAATTTTTTGGCTTGTGACGATCTCGGAGTTATCAATATCCTCAGCTGTGTTGTCACCAGTCAACTTGGGGCACATAGCAGGAATCGTTCGACTTCGGTCGCCGGCGATCGGTCTCTTACCTCTCGTAAAAACAAACTGTTCTCCTCCACATTTCTCGGACCTTTCGTGCTCTCCTCCTCTCTTTTCTCACCTCTATATATAACCTTTTTGCGTCCCCTGTTGCGGATAAGAGTTTCCTGCGGTCAGAGGGGCGTATTTACTCGCTTAATTAGCGAGGATCCCGCGTTGCTCTGACTCACTTTTCCTAATTTTTGTGTTGATATGAAACTTACAGTTAGATAAGTTCTTACTTCCTTCAATGGAAGCAAATTTTATTTCATTAATGGCAAGGAAAAAAAAACTTTTTAACAATATTATAACAGTAATGAGCGATAATCTTGGTCCATTCGGATCGAGTTTAGGACAGATATGGGAGTCGGAAACGGGTCAGATCCCCACAATACTTTATCGGATAAATACTTTTTTATATTTAAATTTCATCGCTAATTTTCTAGTCTTTGCACTAAATAGAAATATAGTTCTTTTTAAAATATTTATTCAGTTTATCGTCTTCTTTCTATCGGTGCTATCCTACTGTGCTTTTTTGTACATTTATATATCTGCTATAGGAAATTTTACATTGAATTTTGGTTTTAAATAAAACGAATAAAAAAATAAAGAATCTATAATAAATAAAAAATTACATTAAATGCCTTCAAAAATTGGTAGATTTTGAAAACATTTTAAGTGTCTGTCAATAGCCAAAACTTCAAGCAAAAAATGATTTAATTAAATCTTTTGTTGCGTTAAATTTTCAAAATTATAAAAATAGTTCGTATAATTAAAATTAATATTTTAAAATAAAACAAATTGAGAAATTTTAGTATTAAATTCTTTTTTAAATTGTTTATTAGCAGACGAAAAATTTGATTCCAATTAGGCTTAATATTATCATTATAAAATTCCATATTAATCAGTTTTATTGCCAAATTTTCAGTTAACTTCTTCATAGATGTTAATAAATACAATTTTTAAGCATATCTTAATTCTAAATTTCTGAATGAATAATAATTAAAAGTAAAATTTACCTTTCGTTTTAAATTACAATATATCTTCCTCGAATTTCTATAACTCCAAACGATAATTCTGAAAATTATTTCAACCAATAAAATTAATGAACGTAAAGGCAGCAAATCTGTCATGCGCAGAAAATTTCAAATTTTAAAAATGTCTTATTGCCAACTCGCTGAAAATTGGAAGTTATAAAAGTTTTTGTTTCAAAAAATTTAAATTAAAAATTGATTAATTATATAATAATTATTTTTGTACATTCATTATTATTTGTTAATGCATTATATAATTAATGTTCAATAAAAATTTGCGAATTTAAAATAATTAATCATTTTCTTTAGTTAAGCAACCATATATTTGGAATATACTGTATCTGGAGATGGCTGCTTTTACAAATACATATAACGGGATCTGTCGGACGATTGAAAGATGCGATTTAACGGGCTGGCCCAGACCTCTTATAAAAAATTGGAAACGTGAAACGTGGAATTGAATCTAAAAATCTTCAATGTGGTAAGACATTGCTTTATCACGCAGCTATCCTCTCGATATTACTATATCTAATTATAATAAATTTGTTTACATGCTTTTTTATTTTCCTACACAGTTTTATACCGCTTTTCACCGTGTGAGAAGTGATGGAGCATTCAAATTCCCATCACAGGCCACCCATACTTCTATTGGGTCAGCCATCAGATGGAGCTCAATGTACTGGGCCCGGACATCTACTGAAAAAAATATGGAGGTATGAAGCTTGGGAATTGAACCCGAATCCTTTAGAGTGGAAGCATAGCACGCTTCCACCACGGCCATTCGGCCGACTGTTTACATGTTATCATCTTAATCTATACATCATGCAAATTATATCTTATTAACTATAAAAAGATAATAAAGTAATTCATTGAAATCTCAGAATAAAAAATCAATTTCATTTTAGTATATGTTTTAAATATTTTAGTTATGATTTTTAAATAAAACAAACTTTTCTTTTTAATTAATTTTAGTTCTACTATTAGCTAAGATTCCGGGTCCCATCATTCCAGATTTTTTAGAAGTCGAGGTATAGTCTACTGAACATCAACCATCTTCAACCTTCTTGCTATCAATCAAACTTTAAACGTCCGCCATTTTCAAACATTTGAAGATAAATGATTACTTTGATATTTCATAGCATTAACAATTTGACTATGCTAAATTTCATAAAAATCTAATAATAAATAGTTAAGATTATATTGAAAGATTATCTCAGAAATTTCAACATCCTCTTTTTAAATGGATAAAGCTTTAGAATTAAATGATTACTTTTAATAACAGATCATCAAATTTCATAAATATATAAAAATTAGTTTAAAAGTAAAGCATATCTAGAGAATATGGTGATTTCGTAAGATTAAATATGCATCAGTTTTTATCTAGCTTAAAATATTTTTATAAATAAAATCTAATTGAGAAATCTTTTTTTTTTCTATGAGAAACTTGTTTTTTATTGTCAACAAAAAGAAAGCAATCTGGATATCAGTTGATGGACATTCAAAACAAGTATGGTAGTTCTTCGAAACGATGTTTTTTAAATTATCTGTCACACGAGAATGAAATTATAGTTATCTGAAAAAGTTTCAGATATATTTTATGATAATCCATCACAATAGAAACTAACTAGGGGAATATAAACCAAATATTAATACAAGCTAAATGGTCCCTAATGGAATAAAATAGAATTAAATTACAATTAATAATTATTATTTTTTTAAATTTTATGGCTTGTAATAATATTTGATTTACGACAGTCTTATAGGTCTAATTACTTTTTACACGTTTCTGTTTATCCATCAATACATTCATAAAATCTTTCAAGAAGCAATCAAATTTTACATAAAAATTTTTTAAATTTTTCTAAAATTTATAAGAAATTATATTAGATCTAATTGTTTTAGATTTCTCGCCGCCCTGTTATAAAATAGTGATATTCTAAATTTTTAAAAATCTAGAATTTAATAATATAAAAATAATTGATAAATGCAAATTCTTATTATTGTATATATAGACATTCTAGCTATTTACCGAAAACTTTTCGAAGATTAGTAAAAACATTTTATAAATTATTTAAAAAATTTCAAAAATGCGAAATGATTATTCTAAAGAAGGAAATCTTTCAAAATTAGTGGATATGTTTCAATATTTCACAAAAACATTTAAAATTTTGAATAAAAGGGCTTAAAATTTAGCAAAGCGATTTTTAAAAAATTAAGAAAAATTTTAATCAATTAAGAAAAATATTTCATAATTATGGCAAACACAAGTTATTTATTAACAAGTTAAATATACAATATATATATTTTATTAAATTATATACAGTAATATCCCGACTTATATAAATTCAGAGATACATAAATTCTCATCCTGCCTCCTTGTCCACTTGTTTGTTTCACAATTACTTAGTGCATACAGTGTATATGTATATATATATTTCATTTGCTGATTTGTCGATTAAGAATTCTGATTAAAACTACATATTATAAAGTTTTATAATTTGTTATTTTCTTGCTAATAAAGAGCCAATTAAGAACCTAATACATATGTAGCTGAAATTAGATTCGAGAATCTATAGGTACCCCGACTTATGTTATGCTTCTCGGTTCCTCCTATTACGTAACTCCGAGATATTACTATATTATATAATCAATTCTAAACTTCATCATTTACCAATTTTGATAATTTTTTGAGTATGATGAAATCAAGTATAAAATTTTTAGCTGTATACTCACGTGGTTCAATGCAGTTGAGGAGGCATTTTCTGTATTCAAAAATAGACTATAAGCTTATTTAATTAAGCGAATTCTTAGAAATTCAGAAGAACTCATTTAAATCATCACTCCAACTATAACAGCTACCAAAGATAAACTAAAATAATTTTCATATCAATACATTTCTTTGATGTATTATATGTATGAGAGGTATAGAAGAAAAACTCACATCCTCCCATTTTTTCGAAATTGAATTAAAACTGCAGCCTTATTCTATGTCTTACTATGCATCATTTCCAGGTAAAAATATCTATCGAAAGTAGAAATTAACATTTTAAGTTCAATTCAGAAATAGAGGGTTTGTAGCAAAACTTACATTATTCACTTACTATATGGTATCAAAGGTCATATTATCCATTTTCACGAATCAAATAGCTTGTTCCAAGTGCATTGTGCGAACTCTAAGTTTTGGCACCATAATAATTTTATTTTATTGAATCATAGTATTTAGACCTATACTTTTTATTATTTTCAATTATTTATAAATTAGTTGTAAAAATATTATGATGAAGACTGAAGAAAGATTACAGGTTTACATTTCTACAAAGATATCATTGGTGCAATACAAGCAGTAATCAAAACGAAGAAAAATATGAAAATATTCTTTTTTGATAGTTACAGGAAAAAGTGTACATTTTAATGCTTAAATAATTTTTCAAATGCTGGAGTTTAAATTTAGAATAATTTTGAAATTTTGATTATCTTTAAATTCTTGTGTTTATGTAAAAAGAAAAAAATAAGTTTAATTTGACTAAATTAAATACACATCGAGAACCATCATTTTTTGCTTAGTTTCAATATAATTATTATTAGTAGTTGTTATTTAATAAACAATATTTATTCTGAAGTATTGCACTATATTATTTTTTCTTACATTGTTCATTTATTACTATTTTTTTCGATGTTTTCTAATCTATCCACTTAATACATTTACCGATTGCCATTTAATAGTACATCAGTACTCTACATACATAAAAAAAATGATATGTATATCAAAACTAACAGTATTCACACCTGTTTGACTTAAAACTCATATTATCCAAAAATTTGGAACAAAATTTACATTCACCAAATTCAAAAAAAAAAAAATTTCTTGGTTTCTCTCACATTTTTCACAAGAAATGAGTTTAGTCGATAACTTATCAGCATAAAGAAGAAATAAATAAATAAATATTACATGATATTCATTAATCAATAAATTTACACATGTAAGAAGTTTTTTCAACTTTACCACAAATCTTCAAAAGTGGAGAATGTGAGTTTTGCTTCATATATATCATATATCATAATATATACATATCTATTGTAATAGCCTTGCAGGTAATCGCCCTATAATGTTATTACTTATTAATTATTTTAATAATTAATAATATTTAGTATATGTTTGTCATAATTTGTGAATTTATTAATTGATGAAAAGTTTATCTTAAATTTGAATACTTTATTTAGATATCCTTAAATACCTTTATAAAACTTTTTTTAGATATCAGGCCTGCGCCTGTCTAGATAGAGCAGGTGAAGGCCTGATGTCTAAATAAAGTTTTACAGCCATCTTTCCTCACTTGGAATATTTTTTTGTATATTGTTACTTTTCATGGATTATTGTTGTTATTTATTTCATATTTGATTCAACATAATTTAACTAATATTTCTCCTATCATGATAGAGCCTTTTTCAAAGATTAACAAAAATAAATACAAACATGCCCGCTGATATTCAAAAATTGCAATTAGAAAATCTATGGTTGAAGGGATAATAGCATTTAAGCGAAAATATTAATAAATAGGCATATGAGTTTTTAAACGTTTAAGTGGCACTCTTGAAAAATGTCCTTCCCTTATAAAAATTTCTTATGTAAAGATTATTATGCCTATACAATTTTTATTTAATTAAAATAGATTTACTCATTGAATTGTTAATTGAAATTGTTATAAACATTGTTTATACTGTATTTAATAATATTATTGGATAGAATCAAGATCAGAAATGGATATGTCAAATTTGAAAACAAAGTCAACTAGACATACCAACGAAGAAGAATCTTGTTTAAGTTTCTTTCTTCCAAATCAGTTGGCACCTGACTTTTCCGCCATGGGAATGATTAATAATCAATTGAAGGAAATCAAACTCTCGGATTATAAAGGAAAGTACCTTGTATTGATTTTTTATCCCAAGGACTTCTCATGTATTTGGGCATCTGAAATCATTCGCTTCAGCGATAAAATTGAAGAATTTAAAAAAATAAATTGCGAAATCTTGGCTTGCTCGACCGATAGTCTATTCTGTCATCAATCCTGGATAAAAACTGAAAGAAGTGAAGGTGGATTAAGTTCAATAAATATACCAATATTATCTGATCAAAACTTTCAAATTTCGAGAGATTATAAAGTTTTTAATGAGAACGAAGGTATCGCATATAGCAGTCTTTTCATTATCGACAATAAAGCCAAAATTCGGCAATCAATCATCAATGATGTGAACGTGACAATGTCTGTAGGTCAAATATTACAATTAGTTCAAGCCTGCCAAAATCATGATAAACTAAGAGAAACTGACAACAAATCTACCATACCAACGACTTTTCAAAAATTATTTTCAAATTTACTCTATCAGAAAAAATGATGATTGTCATCTCTTATGATTCACTTGTTGAGAAATTTCAAATTTCTATGCTTCTTTAAATTTTATCTTTACATGAGCATTGAAGAAAAAGTCAGCTATTGAAATTTATATCTGGTTATTGATTGATATTTTTCTGGAAAAACTTTTCATTAAAAAAAATTATACTAATTTTGTATGACTGTTAATGCTTTTCTTAATTTTAGATTTTATTTTTCAAATAAAATTTTAATATTTCTATTATTCATGAAGATAGTCATTGTTTCCAGGATTTAATTGGTCTTTCTAATACTTCTCCAAAATGCAAAAAATTTAATGTTTAGGCAATGTTTTATTCTGTAAGATTTTTTATATATACCATTTCATATTTTTTGTTTATTAATATTTTTTGTTTGTTTTCTATAAAATTATTCATTGAAAAATATTTCTTAATAATAATATAAAATGTTAAATTTTTACGATTTTCTGTAATATTTTTGAATTGTTTGTTTGTGTCAAGTAATTTTCTAAACGGTAAAAACTATAATTGCCATACTTGACATAATTCTTTTTTATGATTCAACTTAAATAATTGAGTTATTAAATATTGGTGTTACTCAAATAGCTAGATTATTCAATGTATTTTTAAATGCTTATTCTAGGAATAAATATTTAAAAATGTATTCAATAATCTGGCTACCAACGAGATTTAATTAGCTGCACAGTAAATGTAAGATGTGCAAATTCTCCCTTTCTAACTAGTCTAGCCATTTGTCAACGTATTAATAATATCTAATTATATTTCTAACTATATCAGGATTGTATGAATGAATAACTGTCTTTCAATCTTTCCAAGAAATTCTAGCCTCCCTTCTAATGGTCTTATTTGATATAGCTTTCTTAGAAAAAGTGTTTTTTTGTATTTCTTATTTGTTTCTTACCTTGCATTTTATTTTGTTTCTTATCTTGCATTTCCACGTCGTTTGATTTATCGGCACCAAACTTTGCAAAGTGATTTTTATGATCTTACAGGTAATATAGAGTATGTTGGATCAAAATTATCCAAAGATTAGAGCATTTTGGACTGCGAAAATACGTGTTTAATGCTTCAGAATTTTATTCAAATTTCAATTAATTGAAAAGTCTAAATGTTTTTGCCTTTAGTTGTGGTATACTGAATCAACATCTTATTGGCTTCAACAATAATTCCTACTCTGTATTATTGAAAATTAAATGCAGTTATATACGATACATAGAATTGAGTAGCGAATGATATATAGTATAGTAATATCTAATTTTTATAGTTTTCCGTATACTAAAGAGTTTTCGAACACTTGTATCATAAATTATATAATAAGAAATATTTAACTTCACATTGAATTTAACCAACAAAATCAAGAAAATTAAGTTATTTTCTTGATACCACATTTTTGTGATGCTCACAAAAATATATAATAATCTATATATAATATTGTATAATGAAAAGGGACTAATTTATTAGTTTTCTGTAGTTATTAAAACTATATTGATACACTTATGAAATAATCAGATTTCTAAATAATAAAGAATTCAAGATGAGCTATAATATTACAATATAAAAATTATACAGTTTATCTAAATTTCTTAAAATTTAATTGTTAAAAACTAGATTAAAACAAAATGTTATTGAAAGAAAAATATAACTACTGTGCATACTAAAAAATAAAGGACATTTAGCTGTTATCAACAATATGTAACACTTAATTAATGAATTTAAAACACTGGTTTAAAAATGAATAATTCTTGTTTACAAATAATCCACCATCAATGACTTACAACAAATAACTTGTGATATTCAGATTAATGAAAAGATCTATTTACTGAATTAATTAAATAATGCGTTATAGAAATGAATGATACATTTTTATAATCCAAGAACGATATTTTATTCTAAAAGCAAATACCAATACACGAATGAAGGGGGATAATAACTTTTGATCTGCTAGAGCAGGGATTCTTAAACTTATGGGGCCAATTGTTTAAACGAGTTCTAAACCTCGGCCGCGGTCGGAACCACCGTTTTAAAAAATTTGCATTGCATAAACGAAGCGTCTTAACAGACAAGGTTTAGATGAGGACTAGAAAACCGGTTACTAGAGCATATTTCTAGACCACCCTCTAGGCAGGTTTATAATCTAGACCTCGTCTTATTGCGCATGCGTTAAATTTTCATCGTTTGTAGAAACCTCTATATTTGTTTGAGTTTTTTTTTTTAAACGGATGGTTTTTTATTAACTCCGATAAAAGTAATCGCTCATCTTCAGTAAAATTTCTGTTCTTGGTGACATGTGCATCGGCTACACTTTGAACTTCCGTCATTTTACTGACGTCATCGATAGAGCCCGAGATACTGATTGGCTGAAAAATTTGAAATGACAGGGGTGCATAGGAATTACAGTAACAGCCAAGGTTT